>OY992895.1:78084081-78296581 GCA_963921405.1 Cepaea hortensis | reverse complement strand
CAGACAGACAGACAGACAGACAGACAGACAGACAGACAGACAGACAGACAGACAGACAGACAGACAGACGGACGGACGGACGGACGGACGGACAGACAGACAGACAGACCAGACAGACAGACAGACAGACGGACAGACAGACAGACCAGACAGACAGACGGACGGACGGACGGACAGACAGACAGACAGACAGACAGACGGACGGACGGACAGACAGACAGACAGGCAGACAGACAGACAGACAGACAGGCAGGCAGGCAGACAGACGGACGGACGGACGGACGGACGGACAGACAGACAGACAGACGGACAGACAGACAGACAGACAGACAGACAGACAGACAGACAGGCAGGCAGACAGACAGACTCCACAATTACAGATGTTCAAAGAAGAATCCGTGTGTAGTTAAGCAGTTTCCAGGCAACATTCTTGCCGATGACTAGCGTCTTACTCAACCGTACAGACCCCACCGGCCTCACCTCGCTCACGTTCTAGGAACGCGCTCCGCCAGCGCACCAGCGCACCAGTGTGTGCGCTTACCAAAGTTGAGCACTGAACTGTCCTGCCTGGCTCCCGTGTACGAATTTAGCCTGGCCTCTGTCTGTGATGTATGTTCTCGAGAATGATGGACATGGAGTCATAGAATGATCGAGAACCTGGGGGAAGTGGAGGTGTGGTACTTGAGAGGAATGTTGAGAATCTCGTGTTGATAAGAAAACAAACGTTGAGGTAGTGACAGCTGCAGGTGTTATAGGCTGGCTCGGCTAAACTACAGGAGCACACAGACGACATTTACGGGGCTTATAAAAAAAAAAAAAAAAGAAGAAGAGGAAGGAGGAGAAGGAGGAGCAGAAGAAGAATCATCCTATAGTGGCAAGTCCTGTCCGGAACGTCTCTCACCTCATTCATTCATTCATTCATTCATTCATTCATTCATCTTATGTCATGCCGATAAGTCCGAGAAGCGTGGGCAAGGCCGTGCGGTAGATTTCCTCAGTATGATACAAGTCTTCGAAATGACGCCCTTCCTTCGCTGCCTATGCCGAACCCCTTACGGTGCCGCCTGATGCGGCCCCCTCTCTGTGTCATAGCACGGCACGGCCCTGAGCGTGAGCGGTCATGATCACCAGAGTCGAGGATCAGCTCGACCATACCACGTTACCAAGCCATCCAGGTATTTACTTCTCTGCCTTCTCCTTGTTCTCTTCCCCTCGATCTTGCCAGTTGTCACCAAGTTCTCCAATTTATTTCTTCTCATAACGTAGCCAAAATATGTTGACTCTCTCCGTCTAATTTTTCTAATCAATGTACGATTTTCATTTGTTACTTGTAGGGCTTGGTCATTGGTTTTTCTGTCTGTCCATGGTATCCTTGGAATTTTCCTCACATTCCCACAGCCATCAGATGTTTTTCACCTCACATTCCGCAGACAAAAAAAAAATCCCGGGGAACCCTGCACATCGATGTTTCATGTATTTTCACGAATAAAAAATTCCCAATGTCCCGACCTGTTCGAGCCCTAGCTCTGTCTCTAGGAACCAAGACTTCCATTAAAGATTAATTAAAACAAATAGGGCCTTGTGGTACGGCATCCGCCACTGACACAGCGTTCATTGCTGTTATTTGCATAGCTGTTACAGGACGTCACAGTCAACCACAGCATTTGTGGATGTTTGTGATTTCTTGGCAGTTTTACGTCAGTAGTTTGCCATTGCTTTCTAAATGACCGGCACACACACTATTGTATGAAAACCAATGCAAAACGGTCTGCTTCCAAATCGCCAGAAGCTGTGTTTCGAAGTTTGTATGCGGGATTATGAATTGATAATGATAATACAATAAACGCACCAGGGGAAATAACTACTGCCGCACACACTAGGAAAACACATGTTTACTATCATACAGGCAGGAAAACATCTAGCTAATGTTATACAGACAGGAAAATACCCGTTTACTGTCATACAGACAGGACAACGTATATCCACTGTCATACACCACAGGAAGACACCTATCTACTGTCTTACACCACAGGAAAACACCTATCTAGTGTCATACACCACAGGAAAAAACACTGATCTACTGTCATTTAAAAAAAAATTAAGTTGCATGTCCTTCACATGACGTAGCCGTCAACCCCAACATTTTCGCTGTTCGTGATTCCTGGGCAAATTTTACGTTCAGTAGTTTGCCATTGATTTCTGAACGACCGGTTCCTATACCTTTTTTCGAAAATACCCGGTATACGGGCTCACAAACCGCGTTCGCAAGTCCTTAGCCACAGAGACGGTTCTACTGTCATACACCACAGAAAAAACACCAATCTACTATCACAGGAAATAATTGATCTACTGTCCTACACCACAGTAAATCATCTACCTACTGTCATACACGACATAAACACACCTACCTACTGTCATACCAGACATAAAAACATCTACCAACTGTCATATGCGACAGCAAAACATCTACCTACTGTCATACATCACAGGAAATCATCTACCTTCTGTCATACACGACATAAACACATCTGCTTACTGTCAAACACAGAGACAACAGAACATTCAAATCCACTGTCAGACAGGACAGGGCGAACACGAACAACTGCAGCACTCGCGCCACCAGAACCTCCCCAGAGGCAGTCAGGGGCGGAGGTAGGCCATAGTTTGGTCTCTGGGGAGGAATCACAAAAATGGCTCAGATCTGGGTACTGACGTCAGAGAATGGTAACGTGCCAAGGGCTCAACAATGTACGGCTTCCGTCTGGCACGGGCGATGACTGAACCTCCGCTACAAGATCATACGTGTAGCTAATGTTTCGTGTCGCCTGTGTGTTTCATGGAGCCGAGAGGGAAACAAAGAATATATACATTGTAAACTGCCATGTATGCCGTAAGAGGCGATTAAGAAAGGTTGGCGTGTGACTGGCTACTTCAGCATGTAGAAAACTTAACCGATTCAGTGCCAAACAAGTAGGTATGGACCACACATGCTACACACATGAACCAGCATTATAATGTAAATTTCTGAGATTAAAATTACGGAAGATACAGCGAAACAAATTAAATAACACGACGACCATTGTTAGTTAGTCAGTCGAGGTTCCAACTTCACGGCAAAAGGTCGTCTCTGTATGCTCCGTGAATTTCACACAACATCTCCTCATTGTCCCATGTGAAAAGTGGAACAGACAGGAGTCTCGTCAAACCAACAGCCTACACAGGTAAACTATGCATAATTCAGCTGCCCGAAAGCCAACCAAAAGTCCGCCACGAAAACTACAGTTCATCGTTGACGGAAGCGGCAGTCACTAGAAAACCAGCAGCGACACATTACTGCATAAGGCAACCCAGTTAGTTCAGTGACCGGCTAACGGCCGCCATTTTTCTGAACACGCAGTTCACGCTACAAACAACCGCGGACAGGTGTAAGAAAGAATCACCATAGTATGGCGATATATCTTCCTTCTGTCCACTAGGAGGTCATATTTGGCGATAAATTATCCTTCAACACTGCACTGCATCAATTAAGCTGCAAAGGCCAACCTACACGTCTACAGATGGCTTGATGTGAGCTTGGTGAGGGCGCTGGGAGTTGAAAGGCACCAGAGGAAGAAGGCAATTTCGTGCCGTCTATACATGAATGAGACTGACTGCGGCATGCAGTGACTTGTTACACACTCCCATAGTTCTTGCTTCATGTTCCCTGCCTCGTTCTGCTAGTATTATAGTGTATTTTACTTCTTCATCCCCCTTCTTATTAAATAACAATTAAATATTAATTGTTTCTCCTCCTTCTCCTTCCTCATTTTCAGTTCTTCTTTCTCCTATTACTACAACTATTACTACTGCCACTACTACCAAAACAACAACAACAACAACAACAACAACAACAACAACAACAACAACAACAACAACAACAACAACAACAACAACAACAACAACTACTACAACTACTACTACTACTACTACTACTACTGCTACTACTGCTGCTGCTGCTGCTGCTCCTCTTCCTCCTCATGTAGCAGGTCCTGAATACAACATGGTCTCCATAGCGTGCCATGCAAGAACCTCTGGGCCTCTTCCACATCCCCTGCCTCATGCATCTTCACGCCAACGGTGTTCTCCCATGTGTTCACCCTCACGCCCACGGTGACCTCCCATGTGTCCACTCTCACGCCCACGGTGACCTCCCATGTGTCCACCCTCACGCCCACGGTGACCTCCCATGTGTTCACCCTCACGCCCACTGTGTCCTCCCATGTGTCCACTCTCACGCCCACGGTGACCTCCCATGTGTCCACTCTCACGCCCACGGTGACCTCCCATGTGTCCAGCCTGGTGTGTGTCGACCCCCGCCTCGTTGTCTAAGTTGTCTGATCTCTGAGAAGAGCTTGTAGCTCTCGGAGGCTGGTGAAGAAACATTCCTCCCGACCCGATCCCTAGAATCATCTCAGCGGTGACTGTATTAAGAGTTCTCTTTCCCCTCACCAAGCCCACACAACAAAGCGTGTGCAAGACCGGTACTGTAACTTCACATGTGTTGAGACATTTTACAATATAACCAAGTGATGACGCGGCACATACATACTGACTGAAAACAGGCCCAGGTGGAATCATAATCACCACGTGTCATGCCGATAAGCGTAGGTAGACACTGTAAGCCATGTCACGTGATCACCACAGTCTCGCATCAATTCTGTGTTGTCACGATTATGCCATTTCCCCAAGTCGTCTAGGCATGTTTTTCCTTGTCGCTATCTTGCTCGTTTCTCACCAAGACTGCCAGCTGTCACTTACGTTTCAAAGTTGATTTCTCCTAAACATGATGAACAATCTGGACTCTTTATATCTAATTTCTCTTATGAATACACAGGTTTTATTAGCTTCTTAAAGGCCCGTCTCGTTTGATTCTACTCTCTGTCCATGGCGTTCCTTGTTGTCGTCAGAAGCGACATTTCTAAAGCTATCGGATGCTTGTCGTCGTGTCTGATTGTTGCCTACAACAGTATAGGCCATCACTCATCGTGATCACCATCTTACGCCCTGCCGGGGTCGCTGGAGTTCATGCCTGTCTCCAGATCTTAGTGAACCAATTCTAGTAATGATATTGTGAACTAATTCGAGTGATGACACTGTGAACCAATTCTAGTGATGATATTGTGAACCAATTCTAGTGATGATATTGTGAACCAATTCTAGTGATGATATTGCGAACCAATTCTAGTGATATATTGTGAACCAATTCTAGTAATGATATTGTGAACCAATTCTAGTGATGATATTGTGAACCAGTTCTAGTGATGATATCGTAAACCAATTCTAGTGATCATATTGTGAACTAATTCTAGTTAGATATTGTGAATCAATTCTAGTGATGATATTGTGAACTCATTCTACTGATGATATTGTGAATCAATTCTAGTGATAATATTGTGAACCAATTCTAGTGATGATATTGCGAACCAATTCTAGTGAGATATTGTGAACCAATTCTTCTGATGATATTGTGAACCAATTCTAGTGATGATATCGTGAACCAATTCTAGTAATGATATTGTGAACCAATTCTAGTGATGATATTGTGAACCAATTCTTCTGATGATATTGTGAACCAATTCTAGTGATGATATCGTGAACCAATTCTAGTAATGATATTGTGAACCAATTCTAGTGACGATATTGTGAACCAATTCTACTGATGATATTGTGAACTAATTCTAGTGATGACATTGTGAACCAATTCTAGTGACGATATTGTGAACCAATTCTACTGATGATATTGTGAACTAATTCTAGTGATGACATTGTGAACCAATTCTAGTGATGATATTGTAAACCAATTCTACTGATGATATTGTGAACCAATTCTAGTGATGATATTGCGAACCAATTCTAGTGATATATTGTGAACCAATTCTTCTGATGATATTGTGAACCAATTCTAGTGATGATATCGTGAACCAATTCTAGTAATAATATTGTGAACCAATTCTAGTGATGATATTGTGAACTAATTCTACTGATGATATTGTGAACTAATTCTAGTGATGACATTGTGAACCAATTCTAGTGACGATATTGTGAACCAATTCTACTGATGATATTGTGAACTAATTCTAGTGATGACATTGTGAACCAATTCTAGTGACGATATTGTGAACCAATTCTACTGATGATATTGTGAACTAATTCTAGTGATGACATTGTGAACCAATTCTAGTGATGATATTGTAAACCAATTCTAGTGATGATATTGTAAACCAATTCTAGTGAGATATTGTGAACCAATTCTTCTGATGATATTGTGAACCAATTCTAGTGATGATATCGTGAACCAATTCTAGTAATGATATTGTTAACCAATTCTAGTGATGATATTGTGAACCAATTCTACTGATGATATTGTGAACTAATTCTAGTGATGACATTGTGAACCAATTCTAGTGACGATATTGTGAACCAATTCTACTGATGATATTGTGAACTAATTCTAGTGATGATATTGTGAACCAACTCTAGTGATGATATTGTGAATCAACTCTATAGTGGTGATATTGTGAACTAATTCTAGTGATGATATTGTGAACCAACTCTACTGATAATAATGTGAATTCTAGTGATGATATTGAGAACCAATTCTAGTGATGATATTGTGAGCCAATTCTAGTGATGATATTGTGAACCAACTCTAGAGATAGTATTGTGAATTCTAGTGATGATATTGTGAGCCAATTCTAGTGATGATATTGTGAACCAACTCTACTGATAATAATGTTAATTCTAGTGATGATATTGAGAACTAATTCTAGTGATGATATTGTAAACCAATTCTAGTGATGATATTGTGAACCAATTCTCCTGATGATATTGTGAACCAAATATACTGATGATATTCCCCCATGAAATAGACCATCCAGCTTCATATCTCTCGGCCGGCCTCTGCCTCCTCTATCTTTCCAGTCATCCCCATGTTCCCCAACGCCCCTCTTCCTATGACATGACTACGGAGCACTGTTGGTCGCTTTATTATAATTGTTTGTAATGCTCGTTTGTCTTTAGCCTCTTCCAGACAATGGTTGCTAGTTACCATGGATCGTCTAAGGTGCTCGCAACATTCACCCCAGAAACCACATTTCCGCTGTCTCTAAAAGCTTCCTCATGTGTTTCTTTCACATTTCAAGATTGCCCGCCATAAAGCATAACCGATTCGATATAACATTTCAGCACTTTCTTTCTGTTATTCGATGAAAGTGATTCATTACATTAGATCCTTTTCATCTTCCGAAATACATCGTTTGCTTGGCCAGCTCAGCTCTAAATCTCTGCCAAGCATCTCCCATCTTAACAGAAACCACCACACTTCATATGCCATCAGATGTTGCTCGACTTGTCTGAGTAAAAACATGTGTTAAAAACGCGCTTGATGAACATATCTATTACATGTGAAACTTTTCATCTGCACACGTATTTCTGGTGTTGAATGTATGTGTAGCAGAGTGGCACAGTGGCACTGTTCAGACCTTAATTTGTTGAGCGCCGGATCGGATCCAGTTACTGGAGATTAAAGCAAACAAGGAACTTGCACCCCGGACTTTTATCCCCGAGTATTGGAAGTCTAGCTTCCTAGCTTTCGGGATACAACATAAGGGGTCCCGTGTGTAAACTTCTCGTGCTGTGCACCAGCGACAGTAGGCCATAATAACCACTACTGACAAAATCGTAACATTAGGAAAGCTACCAACAGAATATACACACAATGCTCATCACTTATGTTGGCGTGGGAAGCAGGGGAAAACCTACACATTAGTTTCCAAGATTAATATTACGGGCGTGGCAAATCTAGATTTATGCTGGAGTGACATGGTCGCAAAATATCAAGTTAGTTTTTGGACTTAACATACTTCTACTGTCCTGTATCCTCCAATTAGATAGAATATAGACCCTCAACCTACTCACGCCATGTCCTCCTATCATTTTCAGCTCCCTCCATGTCCTCCCAAAAGGATTCATCAAACTCTCTCTCTCCTCTCTCTCTCTTTCTCTCTCTCCCTCCCTCTCTCTCCTCTCCCCCTCTCTCTCCCCCTCCCTTTCTCCTCTCTCTCTCTCTCTGTTTGTCTCTCTCTCTTTCTTATCGTCTTCTCCATACGTCTTGGGGTTTCCCTTTATTTCATTTACCACGTGAGTTCAGCGAAAGGACTTTCTATTCAAACTATTCTAAGGTTGCCTCAGTGTGTGTCCTATCCAATGTCAGGGTCTTTTCTTTACTTCTTGATTCGCTATCTAGTTGTCTACCTCATCTCCACATTAGTGATTCTGTCAAACCATTTTAGTCTGTCCAGTTCTCCCCCTAATCTCCACATTAGTGATTCGTCATACCGTACTAATCTCTCCAGTTTTCCCCCTAATCTCCACATTAGTGATTCTGTCAAACCATTTCAGTCTGTCCAGTTCTCCCTCTAATCTCCACATCAGTGATTCTGTCAAACATATTAGTCTGTCAAATTCTTCCCCTAATCTCCACATTAGTGATTCTATCAAACATATTAGTCTGTCCAGTTCTTCCCCTAATCTTCGTATCAGTAATTATATCAAACATATTAGTCTGTCAAGTTCTTCCCCTAATCTCCACATTAGTGATTCTATCAAACATATTAGTCTGTCCAGTTCTCCCGCTAATCTCCACATCAGTGATTCTATCAAACATATTACTCTGTCCAGTTCTCCCCCTAATCTCCGCATCAGTAATTCTATCAAACATATTAGTCTGTCCTGTTCTCCCGCTAATCTCCGCATCAGTAATTCTATCAAACATATTAGTCTGTCCAGTTCTCCCCCTAATCTCCACATTAGAGATTCGATCAAACATATTAGTCTGTCCAATTCTCCCCCTAATCTCCGCATCAGTGGTTCTATCAAACATATTAGTCTGTCCAGTTCTCCCCTTAATCTCCGCATCAGTGGTTCTATCAAACATATTAGTCTGTCCACTTCTCCCCTTAATCTCTGCATTAGTGATTCCGTCCAACCGTTTAGGTATGAACCATTCAGCTCCCAGGAATGCTAACCTGGTCAAAAATGCACGCTAAAAGTCGGATGTGTTGGCCTAAGGGTTCGACCCAAGGGTGCCTAACGAGACACACCGCAATCACATCTGAAAAAACACTCCGGATGAACGCAAAGAAGAAGAGGAAGAACCATCCAGAGCACTGAAGAGGTAAATAATCTAAGTTTGGTGAAAGGTTTAATATTGTTTTACTTCTTGCACTTTCTAATCTGAATGAATTATTTTGTCTCTTCCAAGATTGCTTTCTTGCGAATTCCACCCTCTGCTCGGAAGCTCTGTCTCCCCTCTCATTTTCGTGTATCTCCCAGTGTTTGCATTCTGACATGATTCTAGGCACAATAATCAACCTGACTACCTAAGATAAACCTGACTACCTATCCACCAACCTATATACATATCCACGCTATTGATTGTAATATGCTAGATTCATCCTTGCAACAGGAAATAAATAGTGTAGTTAACTGGAGTCATGTAAACCGCATGCAAATTAACATTACTGCAGGAAATCCTCCTCCAGAAACGTCAAGCATTCTTTGTCCACATTTTCAAATAAAGTTTCGAGCCAAAATAGGCCTTATCAGCCATCGTAGAACTCACGGCTCCATACTTTCAACTCCACTGGATGAAATGAATGGTCATCGTCATTCTTGATGGGCCAAAAAAAAAAAAAAAAAATACATATCCATTATCTACCTACATAATTAATAGTCTCAATAAGTAACCGTCTCAGCATCTGCCTATCTACCTAATACCCGAATGCATGTCTGTCTATCCATCTACCTACCTAATACCCGAATGCATGTCTGTCTATCCATCTACCTACCTAATACCCGAATACATGTCTGTCTATCCATCTACCTACCTAATACCCGAATGTATGTCTGTCTATCCATCTACCTACCTAATACCCGAATGCATGTCTGTCTACCCATCTACCTACCTAATACCCGAATGTATGTCTGTCTATCCATCTACCTACCTAATACCCGAATGTATGTCTGTCTACCCATCTACCTACCTAATACCCGAATGTATGTCTGTCTATCCATCTACCTACCTAATACCCGAATGTATGTCTGTCTATCCATCTACCTACCTAATACCCGAATACATGTCTGTCTATCCATCTACCTACCTAATACCCGAATGTATGTCTGTCTATCCATCTACCTACCTAATACCCGAATGTATGTCTGTCTACCCATCTACCTACCTAATACCCGAATGTATGTCTGTCTATCCATCTACCTACCTAATACCCGAATGCATGTCTGTCTATCCATCTACCTACCTAATACCCGAATGTATGTCTGTCTATCCATCTACCTACCTAATACCCGAATGTATGTCTGTCTACCCATCTACCTACCTAATACCCGAATGTATGTCTGTCTATCCATCTACCTACCTAATACCCGAATGCATGTCTGTCTATCCATCTACCTACCTAATGCCAGAATGCATGTCTGTCTATCCATCAACCTACTTAATACCCGAATGCATGTCTGTCTACCCATCTACCTACTTAATATCCGAATGCATGTCTGTCTACCCATCTACCTACCTAATACCCGAATGCATGTCTGTCTACCCATCTACCTACTTAATATCCGAATGCATGTCTGTCTACCCATCTACCTACCTAATACTCGAATGCATGTCTGTCTACCCATCTACCTACTTAATATCCGAATGCATGTCTGTCTATCCATCTACCTACTTAATATCCGAATGCATGTCTGTCTATCCATCTACCTACTTAATATCCGAATGCATGTCTGTCTATCCATCTACCTACTTAATATCCGAATGCATGTCTGTCTATCCATCTACCTACTTAATATCCGAATGCATGTCTGTCTACCCATCTACCTACTTAATATCCGAATGCATGTCTGTCTACCCATCTACCTACTTAATATCCGAATGCATGTCTGTCTACCCATCTACCTACTTAATATCCGAATGCATGTCTGTCTACCCATCTACCTACTTAATATCCGAATGCATGTCTGTCTACCCATCTACCTACTTAATATCCGAATGCATGTCTGTCTACCCATCTACCTACCTAATATCCGAATGCATGTCTGTCTATCCATCTACCTACTTAATATCCGAATGCATGTCTGTCTATCCATCTACCTACTTAATATCCGAATGCATGTCTGTCTATCCATCTACCTACTTAATATCCGAATGCATGTCTGTCTATCCATCTACCTACTTAATATCCGAATGCATGTCTGTCTATCCATCTACCTACTTAATATCCGAATGCATGTCTGTCTATCCATCTACCTACTTAATATCCGAATGCATGTCTGTCTACCCATCTACCTACTTAATATCCGAATGCATGTCTGTCTACCCATCTACCTACTTAATATCCGAATGCATGTCTGTCTACCCATCTACCTACTTAATATCCGAATGCATGTCTGTCTACCCATCTACCTACTTAATATCCGAATGCATGTCTGTCTACCCATCTACCTACTTAATATCCGAATGCATGTCTGTCTACCCATCTACCTACCTAATACCCGAATGCATGTCTGTCTACTTAAAAGTCGCTTTAAAGTCATTGCACCGGGTTTTATCCCATATGGCTCGGTCTCTTTCAGCAGCGCGGAAAGTGTCGCACAAAGCACGAACTCCGTAGCTCTAGCGACGACTCAAAGGAGTCTCCGAAAAATTTAACCCGTGAACAGAAGGACGCGGCACGGAATCGAACCCACAACCTTCGGAGCCCGAGTCAAACGGCTTGACCACTTCGCCACGGAGACTCCTTAAATGTCTGTCTACCAATCTACCTACCTAATACCCGAATGCATGTCTGTCTATCCATTGATTGATTGATTGATTGATTGATTGATTGATTGATTAAGGAACCGACATCACAGCATTCGGGACATTCCTATAAGCGCTCCGTACCCATCCTCAGCGGCCAGCGAAGAGTTCCAACACTAATAGTTCCAATAGCAATCTGATTATATGTCCGTCTCGCCTTTCCTCTGAGCGTCGAGCATCGGTCAGATTCCCTCGTCACACCTCGCTGTCTCATCCTTACCAGACTATCTGTCTGTCTATCCATCAACCTACCTAATACCCGAATGCATGTCTGTCTACCCTTTACCTACCTAATACCTGTTTGCATGTCTGTCTATTCATCTACCCACATAATACCCGAATGCATGCCTATCTACTCTCTACCCACCTAATGCCCTAATGTTAGTTAGTTAGTTAGTTATCAGTTGGGGTATCTTCGTTGCACTCCGGACATGTCCATAGGTGCTCAGATCCTCCCCCCAGCATATGCATCAGCGTCCGGTGGCTAATAGTGCCAGTTCTGTGTTGGTTGACGAGGCGCTTTGTTTTCCCGATGTACCTCTCGCGTCTGGCTGTGCCGATTCTTACTCCCAGGTCTTTCATCCTGGAAAGCGATGTGGAATCACTGGCGTCAAAATCCTCTGTTCTCGCCATATCTTTAAGGGCGTTAATAACATCGGCACGATCCATGGGCTGGCCATCTACAGGGGGTGCAGAGCCAGCCAATTTATCAGCTCGTTCATTTCCCTCGACTCCCGCATGTCCCGGGACGAAGATGAAGGTGACTTTGCGGACAACAGACTTCCGCAGCGACTCAGTCCACTGTCTACGTACAGATCCAGCTTCGACCTTCTGAATCATGCTCATTGAATCACTTAGTACACACACGTTGGTATAATGCTGTGATTCCAGCCATATGAAAGCCTGTGTAACTGCCATCACCTCCATCGTCATGCTGCTCGTGGTCATGGAGTGGGCACCACTGGATTCTTGAACGGTTCGGCCCGCTGAGCGGGCTGTAAATGCCCACGCACTTCTCTGCTGCTTTACAACAGATCCATCTGTATAGATGAGCACTTCGGGGCTATCTGAGTGTTCATAGATGAGCGCGTTAACCTCTGCATTGACAGCGGCAGGGTTCTGCTCTCTGCACCGTCTGTCGAGTGTGATAATGCAGGAGAAGGTACACTTAAAAGCTGGAGGCACCGGCACCCATTCCATGCCGGGGTTGATACTGGTAAGACTGCAGACCTGTCCGACGACATCTTCCGCCCGACCCATCCATGATTTGCCCCTCTTTAGCCTGTCACCCTTTTCTCTGAATACAGCGTCATGCAGAGGGTGCTGCTCATCTGCACTTATTTTTAAGTATGCACGAGCTCTCCAGATCTTGATCCTGTGTTCCATTGTCGGGAAGTCAAGGAGGTATCTCATTGCTACACAGCTGGTGTCTCTCGTGCAGCCCAAAATGATGCGCATGGCTTCGTTTTGTACCTTTTCAAGTCTTCCAATCTGTGTAGGGCTGACAGTGAGGATGGCCAGGGCATACTCGATGCGTGAAAGCACAAGTCCTTGGAACAGAAGTAATAGCAGTCTTTGCTCGATATTGGCACTCGCCATGACTCTCATTGCTGCCAAACCTTTTCGAGCCTTCGTTATGACATAATCGACATGATCTCTGAAGGACAGGCTACGATCAAGCCTCACGCCAAGATATGTCATTGACTGGGTTCTACTCAGAATGCTCCCATCCATTCTTACTGCCGGCAGGTCTGTTTTCACAATATGGTTGTTTAGTGAGAACCATGTAACCGTTGCCTTTGCAGGGTTGACAAGGGCATCGGCATCAGCACACCATGAGGAAATTCGATCTAGTTCGCCCTGCATATAGTTGGCAACCGCCTGTCTATCTCGACCCTGTCGATACACGAGGATGTCGTCAACGAATGATAGAGTCCTACCCCTCCCATCCAATTGTTGTTCAGTGATCGGCACCGTATACACGTTGAATAGTACTGGTGACAGTGGTGAACCCTGCGGCAATCCTGGACATATCGTTATCGGCTCAGAAGACCAACTCCCGCATCTTAGCACCACCTTCCTTTGGAGTAGAACTGCAGCTATCCATCGTACAAGGTGAGGGTGAACTTTCAGTCTGAGGAGGGTTTGCATCAAGTGCTCGAAAGATACTCTGTTATATGCGTCCTCTAAGTCTATGGCGGCCGCACATGTCTCTTCTCTGACCTGAAATCCTTCGTAAACATCTTGAGCAAAGACCGCCGCATTCAGCCATGACTCTTTGTTGCGTCTGTATCCTCCAAGTGTGGGCGGGAAGCAGCCGAGCTGTTCCAAGTCCCAAGCAAGTCTGTGTGCTACAATTTTCTCCAGTAGCTTGCCAACAGTATTCTGCATCGTAATGATTCTGTAGCCGCTTATCTTGGAGTGGTCTTTGTTCGGTTTTGGCAGCGGCAGCAGGTAGCTGTGTAGCCATTCTTCTTTGACCTGACCCCTCTGGATACTGGTGTTGAATTCTCTGGCCAGTTCTTCCATGTCATCATCTGATATCACCATTAGGTCACCATATCGGATGCCGTCTGGGCCTGGGGCGGTGTTAGGTGATTTCTTGAGCATCGCACGCAATATGTCCACTGTGATCGTCCATTCTTCGTCTGTCCCGACTCCCTCGCACAACTGAGAGAGTGTTGTTGTGGTCCTCTGTCTGGCGGGCTCGTCTTTCTGGTCAGTCTGTTCTATGTAGCGTGCAAGAAGGGCCTTACCTTTATCCGCATCCGACTTTTTCCATGCGAGGTCTGTGCCTTGAAAGTCTGGAATACCCCTACGTTGTGCAGCACCGTTCATGCTCTTGTGGAGGCGCCAGAATGTCGTAAGAGATTGCTCGGAGCACACCTTCCTGCAGAACTCGTCCCATTTGTCGGCCTTGGCCTGTTTGGCGCAGGATTTGAATAAAGTCGTCGTCCTAACGACCTCAGTCTTCAGGTTCGCCAATTCAATCTGTGGCATGTTAGCCTTTCTGGCCTTTTGCCAGTCTTTGACAGCCTGCCTCTTTTCCAGCCACACCTTCTCGACCTCTCCATTCCACCATGGTGGCTGCAGCCATCTTTCTTGTCTCCTACGGGAGGAAGTTAGATTCCTTCTTCTGATCTTGCTTATGGCGTCTTGACCAGTGGTGTCGTACGGGAAGGCATTGGTCTTGTTTCTTTGACTCATGGCCCCGTCTTTCTTGATCAGGATGACACAAGGGTAGTGGTCACTATCGTGGTATCCCAGTGTGCCCCACCGGCACCTTGGTGCGATGGTGGGCGACACCAGAGCCAAGTCAATGACGCTGTCAGAGTCACCTGGTCGAGTGGCCATTCTAGTGACCTTCCCATCATTCAGACAGATTAGGGCAGCAGATGCCAGGGCGTCCTCCAAATCTTCTCCCTGTCTATTGGTGATGCAATTCCCCCATTGACTGCCTCTGGCATTGAAGTCCCCGCAGTAGATGATATGCCTTTCATCCATATCGAACAAACTCTGCCATTGTCGCACGTCGACCTTCCCATTTCGCGCATAGACGTTAACGATTACAAGTGCCCTAATGTATGTCTGTCTACCCCTTACCTACCTAATGCCTGAATGCATGTCTGTCTACCCATCTACCTACCTAAACATACATCAACAACAATCCATTCATATCCGTCTGTCTATCTGTCAGTCTATTTGTCCGTCCCTCTGTGGGCCCATATATATATATATACTTCTCTGTTTATCTGCCTCTCAGTATGTCCATCCGATTGTCTCTGTGTGGGTCTGTACATCCGTCAGTACGTTTATATGAGAGTCTATCCGTCCTTCTATCTGTCTGCTTAATCGTCTGTATAAATCTATTAATCCGTCCGTCTGCCTAACCTTATATCGGTATAGTCATATGTCTGACACAAAGTAGTGCAGCTTTACATAACAGAGTTAAGACACATACAGAACGTTGCGGCGATTAGCCTTCATCAGCAAACAAACACATTCACAAACACAACATACAGTCAAGGAGAACTCCTGTGACTACATCAGAAGGTGATGACAGGACGAGAAGAACAAAAGCATGGAATAATGGAAGCAATGAAGAGAAAATGAGAATTGGAAAAAATGTTTGAGAAGAATGTTAGTTGAAATAAATGTTGAATTGAAAAAAATGTTACTAGAGAAAAACGTGCATACTCACCTCACCGTTCGGATCTGGAAGTAACTAAGAAAATCTCGGATGTGTTGTTATACCCGGTGCTGGGTGTTACGGTTCAGTGACCACATAGAAGGAAGGGGGCGGGGTAGGAGGCGCGTAAGATTGAAGGTGGTACTAACCAAAACCCCATTGTGTTATTATAGGGGCGAGTCTTAAGGTCTGGGTGGACTGATATGCGCGAACACGCGTACATACATGGACACACCTCAACAGACAAAATGCTAGTGTATGTGGACATGTGCAAAGTATATGCAAGAAGAGAGAGAGACAGAGAGAGAGAGAGCGAGAGAGAGAGAGAGAGGGAGAGAGAGCGACAGAGAGAGATAGAGAGAGAGAGCGAGAGAGAGAGATAGCGAGAGAGAGAGGGAGAGATAGAGGGAGAGAGAGAGCGAGAGAGCGAGCGAGAGAGAGAGAACGAACGAACGAACGAACGAACAGACTTTATTTTCAAAGGGTAACAAATTGGGCACGCAGGCCCGTCTTACATTCGGCCCTTCCAATCACTCATCTTTCTTTCGTCAACAGTGCATAGGAAAAAGCATTGTCACATGAATTTTGTAAACATAAACAATGCATATTACTATGTTATGTGACACATCCACCACCCACCCACACATCCTCTCTCTCTCTCTCTCTCTCTCTCTCTCTCTCTCTCGCTCTCTCTCGCTCTCTCTCTCGCTCTCTCTCTCTCGCTCTCTCTCTCTCGCTCTCCCTCCCTCTCGCTTGCTCTCTCTCTCGCTATCTCTCTCTCTCTTCTTGGATATACTTTGCACATGTCCACATACACTAGCATTTTGTCTGTTGAGGTGTGTCTATGTATGTACGCGTGTTCACACATATCAGTCCACCCAGACCTTAAGACTCGCCCCTATAATAACACAATGGGGTTTTCGTTATTACCACCTTCAATCTTACTCGCCTCCTACCCCACCCCCTTCCTTCTATGTGGTCACTGAACCGTAACACCCAGCACCGGGTATAACAACACATCCGAGATTTTCTTAGTTACTTACAGATCCGAACGGTGAGGTGAGTATTCACGTTTTTCTCTAGTAACATTTTTTCAATTAAACATTTATTTCAACTAACATTCTTTTCAATTAACATTTTTTTCAATTCTCATTTTCTCTTCATTGCTTCCATTATTCCATGCTTTTGTTCTTCTCGTCCTGTCATCACCTTCTGATGTAGTCACAGGAGTTCTCCTTGACTGTATGTTGTGTTTGTGAATGTGTTTGTTTGCAGATGAAGGCTAATCGCCGCAACGTTCTGTGTGTGTATTAACTCTGTTATGTAAAGCTGCACTACTTTGTGTCATTTTATATTGTTTACACTTTCACAGCTTTACTGCAGTTCCACCAAATTTTAGTCATATGTCTGCCTGTCTATCTGTCTACCCGATCGTCTGCATGTGTATCTGTATGACCCCCCGACCGCCTCTTTGTATGATTATCTATATGGCTGTCTGTCTATCCGCCCTATCGTCTGTGCCTGTCTACCAGTCTGTCCGTCTTTCAATCTATTCCTTTCACGTCTTCTAACCTCTCTTGTAACACACCCATTAGTTATTCTATCTATTCTACCCATCTCCACATTTAACACACCTTCACCATGAACAGAATTCAACAGCGCCCGACATCTTCCCCCGCACATTTTTCATACCCCGAACACCAGGCATAACTTCTACAATTACGCAAATTTGTATTCTCGTTTTCAAACAATCGTGTTCCTCCCGCCTCCCCCGAAATCTGTTCATTGTTATTGTTATCGCTGGAGTTAATGGAGGATGTTAGAGACAAAAACCTGTTGAGTGTGTGCCTTATCAGCCAGTACTTGTGTGTGTTTGTCTGCTGGCCCTGCTTTAGTTTTCCTGCTAAATGTGAGCTAAATGTGAGCTACATGTGGCTAAATGTGAGCCGAGGTGTTATAGTGGTGAGTGTGTGTCTTACAGATACAGAGGGATCTGACCCTATATCAGGGTGTGTGGTTCTGTATCATATCATCATTTGAGATTAGGATTAAGTGACATTTCAGATTAGGGAATCGGGGCCTTACCAAAATTATCGTGGCCTTACCAGTACATCGGGGTCTTACTAGTACATCGTGGCCTTACAAATTTAACAGGGATCTATAAGTACAACGGGGCATTACCAATAAAGCGGGGCATTACCGATAAGGCGAGCCATTACCAATATAGCAGGACTTTACCAATAAAGCGGACCATTACCAATATATACCAATAAATGATCCTCATTCGAAGATTATCGGTGAGTGTGTTTTAAGTTTTTCACCCAAAGTACTACCGGTATTCATTTGTTCACTTAGTGTGATATATAACCCTGCAGTATGCATTATCACGCAGAGTCTCGTAGAGGAGCGAGAGCTGAGGCGGTTCGACCCCCGCTCGTGACTTGCGGGATACTGAGCCGGCCGCTCAGAAAGCAATGGCAAACTACTGAGCGTAATCTTGCCAAGAGATCAACATACAGCTGAAAGATGCTGGTGTTGACAGCTAAGTCCTGTAAATGGATATGCTAAAAAAAAAAAAAGTATGCACATGGCGAGATATAGCGAAATATGCCAGACAATAAATCGTGTAATCTATTGTGTGTGGCTTACACATTACACACTACCAATATAACGGGGCTTATTAATACAGCTGACCCTTGCCGATACAGCGGGGTCTTACTAACCCAGCGGGGTCTTACTAACATAGCGGGGTCTTACTAACACAGCGGGGTCTTACTAACACAGCGGGGTCTTACTAACACAGCGGGGTCTTACTAACGCATCGGGGTCTTACTAACACAGCGGGGTCTCACCAAAACGGGGGTGCCTCGTCAATACAACAGCCTAATGTCAATACATCGGGGCGCTACTAATCCATTGGTTACATACCAAAACAATAGTAACGTCCCAAGACACTGGCAGTTTACCAATATAAACACTGCCGACAAAAACAAGATACTGCATGATTTCCTGCCTGGCATATTTCGCTACAGGTCGTCAGGCGCATACTGCACGCAGGGTTATGTTTTGGTTTAGTCGACGGATCAACATCACGGCCCACGGGTGTAACCCATAAGTGCTCCGTTCTACTCCTAACTCAAGCCTGAGTCCGGAGAATCTCAGTTTAGTGCACGAACTCCGTAGCACCGGCGAGGATCCTGAAATACTTTGGGTAGATTTTTAACTCGAAATTTTGCCCGGGCAGCGCCGTAAGGCTACTCTTTTTCGATTTCCAAAGTGAAAACATGAAAAGTACTTTCGCTGAAATACTAAGTGATTAGTCATTGGTATTGTTTGAATGTGGAGTACGTTATCCTCCAAGGAAGTCTAAGATTTCACAGTAAGTCATTCTGTCTGCATACCAACGGCTAGAATCGCTTAATCGATAATGCTTCTATGTATTTGAGCAACCGATTATTGTTCGCCGAATGCAGTATACGGCGAAATATGACAAGAAAGAAATCGTGCAATATATTTGTTTAGGTCGTCTTTGTTTAAATTTACTAGGGGATAAATACATTGATTTGAACATACCAATGTTGCTGGATCTGAACGACCGGCACTCATAACACTGTAAGAAACTCAACGAAAGGCAGTCTGCTTCAAAATTGCCAGCAGCTGTGTTTCGAAGTGGGTATGCATGATTACGAATTGCGCTCTTAACCTCTAAGCCGCGGCGCCGGCAAACTTGACAACCTGATGACAAGACGCAAGCTTGATGGGAAACGAGCTAGAGGAAGGCATATTGATAGATACCAGGATGGCTTGGCCCCATGACATAATCGGGACAAGAACAAAGTCCTGATTCATGACTTTGGTGATAGTGTGAGATGGAGAACCTTGACCTCCCACGCCTACCAGCATAGCACATGATGATGATGAGTATGGTATTAATGACCTGAATACCTCATTACTTTACAACTAGTTTTACATAAACATTACTTGACAATTATTTTTACATGAACATTACTTACCAGCTCATGCTTCAGCCACGACAATGCTGAATTCATCCTCTCCTTTCTCTCCTTCCAAGTAACTTGTGGCTGAACATCCCCGCTAGCCGAGGCAACACGTACATCCGTTCCATTGAAGAAACTGCTCATGGTTGTCCCGCTGTGGAGTTTACCTGTCCTGGCATCAAATATAGGTATCCGATGCTCCTTCGGAGACGGAGACTCGGCACCTTCGACAATTCTAGCTCCGTCAGTGAAACTCCCTGGACATGGCGAAGCTCGGCTTCCTTCTGGAGCTACCGGCGAGGTTCCCAACATCCTAAGAGCATCATTGATCAACTCGTCTGATCTCTTGAGGATCAACTCGGCATGCCTCATTCTTGTGTCTGCATCATCGAAGTCAAACCCCTCCCTGATATGGAACCGAATGTTTTCGTATATTGGCTGTCTGACCTCGTGTATTGGTTTGTGCTTCTCTCTCTCAGGCGTGAATCTGTTGATTGAAGTAGGCCTAGAGTACAGTTGATTTTTATAACTCGGCGCCCTATGGACAATGTGAGTAACGGGGATCTCAGTTCGCCCAGCTTGGCTGGCTGTCTTTATACGATGCACAACTGAAGAATCAGGTTTGTGGGAAGCAGATTCGGGTGTGGCTTGAGAACTATTTGCAGTTTTTGTACTACTTTTCCTGATAAGGTTAAGCGAAGGCGCGCCATTCTCAACGCTGGTGCAGTTTGTAGTAACAATACTGTTTGTGGTTACGACTGTAGGTTGTGTGGAGACTACTTTGGCTAAAACGGAAGGTCTGGGGGCGATTTTTGGCTTGACCCTGGCAGGTGACGTCTGTTGATGCTGCTGCTGTTCTTTGTCTTCCTCCTGGGATGAAGATATTTGTACTGGGATCAGGTGTGCGGGCTGAGGATTAAGTGTTGTCGCCTGTATAGTCTTCACACTTATCTTGGACGGAACCCCCAGCTTCAAAGGTCGGGTCAGCGTCACGCAGCCCTGCCCTGGGTTTCTGAGATTGTCTGGCGGAACGTGGCCTTTGCGAGCTGCGTTCCCCACCTGAAGCTTCACGGCAGATCCAGTGGACACGATGCTATTGGCAGCTCCTTTGGAATTAGATTCTATCGGCTTTACAGACGAATCTGTGGTATCTCTGTTTAAAATTGTAGTTGCAGATGTGGTCATGGATGAGGAAGGGGAAGAAGGGTTTTCAGATGGGTTTATGGCACAATTAGAGATAGAGAGATTAACGCTGTTGTCCCCGCTAACAACTTTAACCGTTTGGAACATACTTACCAAATCACCTCCTGAATTTTGATTAGATGATATTGTGACACTAGGTTTTTTATTAGTTACTGAGGAACCCAGTTCCGGTCTCTTAGGAATAACCGGTTTAATAGATATAATATTATGATTGACGTGTGTAGGTTTGTCAGGGATGCCTTGTTGTCTAGACAGGCCTGAACTTTTAGCTGGGGAAGCAGCGGGTATTTCCGGTGGGTCTGGGGGTTTGACCTTTGGAGCTGTTCTAACATTTCTGATGTCCAGAGTCTGAGAAGAGTTGTAAGAAGCTGCGGCCGAAGACCGCTTCGAAGGCGATGATGTCAGGTTGGGCTTGGCCGGCGGGACGGGCTTACAAGAAGCCCCGAAAGGTTGTGAAGAAGCTTGACGGACTTTCGAAGACAGCGGAAGTGACCCTTGCGAGTGGTCACTGCTGTACCCACTACTACTCCCCGATATATCAGTCCCAACAGAAGCACCTTGACCATCTGATCTCACCTGGTCACTACAAGTTGATATGAACGTTTTCCCTTTGTAGCGGGACAGAGAATCGAACCCCCCATCCGCCTGAATCCCACTGTCAGTGCTAGGCAGCCGACTGTGGATATTAATCGTGTGGTTCACTGTTACCGATTCGTCATCAGCACTGACAATAGAAGTTCTGACAGCAGCCCGGGGTTTTCTGGGAGTTACCACTACTTCTTCCTTGTGCATAGTCCTTCTGAAGATGGTCAACGCCTTCTACATCAGCAGTTCCGAACTAATCATACCTTGCAGCATAAGGCACCTTCGTGTTCATGGACTGCTTGTGTACATCCCCCAACAGAAACACCCTCCAGGACTACCTGTATACTATTTACGCAATCGAAAGCAGTGTTGCCCACATTGGCAGTGATCTCATTTCAAATGTTTGTGAAAGGTCCGGGGGGTTTGATTTCCACTGACGTCAACAGAGCTTGTGTACTTGCGCAGACGAAGCTGGTGTTTAGGGGGAGTTAATGCCGCAGTGATCGAGGATGGTGTGTTTGTTTCCGAATCTGGCTCCCGAAGTCGAAGGTGAGGCCAGCGGCCCTGAAGTAACAAGAAACAAGAGCATTAATTTACCAGCACAACAGAAACAAGAACATTATTTTAACAGCACAACAGAAACAAGAGCATTACTTTAACAGCACAACAGAAACAAGAGCATTACTTTAACAGCACAACAGAAACAAGAGCATTACTTTAACAGCACAACAGAAACAAGAACATTATTTTAACAGCACAACAGAAACAAGAACATTATTTTAACAGCACAACAGAAACAAGAGCATTACTTTAACAGCACAACAGAAACAAGAACATTATTTTAACAGCACAACAGAAACAAGAACATTACTTTAACAGCACAACAGAAACAAGAGCATTACTTTAACAGCACAACAGAAACAAGAGCATTACTTTAACAGCACAACAGAAACAAGAGCATTACTTTAACAGCACAACAGAAACAAGAACATTATTTTAACAGCACAACAGAAACAAGAGCATTACTTTAACAGCACAACAGAAACAAGAGCATTACTTTAACAGCACAACAGAAACAAGAGCATTATTTTACCAGCACAACAGAAACAAGAGCATTACTTTAACAGCACAACAGAAACAAGAACATTATTTTACCAGCACAACAGAAACAAGAACATTATTTTAACAGCACAACAGAAACAAGAGCATTACTTTAACAGCACAACAGAAACAAGAGCATTACTTTAACAGCACAACAGAAACAAGAGCATTACTTTAACAGCACAACAGAAACAAGAACATTATTTTAACAGCACAACAGAAACAAGAGCATTACTTTAACAGCACAACAGAAACAAGAGCATTACTTTAACAGCACAACAGAAACAAGAGCATTACTTTAACAGCACAACAGAAACAAGAGCATTACTTTAACAGCACAACAGAAACAAGAGCATTACTTTAACAGTACAACAGAAACAAGAGCATTACTTTAACAGCACAACAGAAACAAGAGCATTACTTTAACAGCACAACAGAAACAAGAGCATTACTTTAACAGTACAACAGAAACAAGAGCATTACTTTAACAGCACAACAGAAACAAGAGCATTACTTTAACAGCACAACAGAAACAAGAGCATTACTTTAACAGTACAACAGAAACAAGAGCATTACTTTAACAGCACAACAGAAACAAGAGCATTACTTTAACAGCACAACAGAAACAAGAGCATTACTTTAACAGCACAACAGAAACAAAAGCATTACTTTAACAGCACAACAGAAACAAGAACATTACTTTACCAGCACAACAGAAACAAAAGCATTACTTTAACAGCACAACAGAAACAAGAACATTATTTTAACAGCACAACAGAAACAAGAACATTATTTTAACAGCACAACAGAAACAAGAGCATTATTTTAACAGCACAACAGAAACAAGAACATTATTTTAACAGCACAACAGAAACTAGAGCAATAGTTTAACAGCACAAAAGAAACAAGAGCATTACTTTACCAGCACAACAGAAACAAGAACATTACTTTACCAGCACAACAGAAACAATAACATTACTTTAACAGCACAACAGAAACAAAAACATTATTTTAACAGCACAACAGACACTAGAGCATTAGTTTAACAGCACAACAGAAACAAGGGCACTACTTTACCAGCACAACAGAAACATGAGCATTATACTAAACTCGCAATAAAAACAAGAGCATTATTTTAACAGTGCAACAGAAACAAGAGCATTACTTTAACAGCACAACAGAAACAATGGCATTATATTAAACTCGCAACAAAAACAAGAGCATTATTTTAATAGCACAACATAAACAAAGTCATTACTTTACCAGCACAACAAAAACCATGTTAAATAACAAAGTAATGCAGCTTTACAGAACACAGTTACGTAAAACTCAGGACGTTGCGGCGACTAGCCTTCATCAGCAAACAAATACATACAGAAAAATACAACACAACTAAAAGCACCACGGAAATAAAAGCATTATTGTAACTTATTCAGTGCGAAACAAAAGTAGATTTGCACCAAACATGGTACACAATCAAATGTACAAGTATTACAATGTACATTCCCATTCACTGGGCATGAAAATTCCGGAAGATATCGAGAATCAAAACAAATAACACGATGAAACATAGTATGGCGATATACCGTCCTTTTGTCCAAATGCGAGGCCACATTTGGCGATATAGTATCCTTCGGCATTGAATCAGTTAAAAGCACAACAGAAGCTAGAGCAGTATTGTAAACGGCGTGACATATTCATGGAGTAGGCCATGCAAACACCGCCTTGGCACAACTGAGATAATCCAAGTCGCGGACAATTAACTCTGACACGTCCAAGAAATTGAGCCGTGGTAGCGTAGTAGCTAGACGCACGCCTCTCAGTCTCGTGGCCGTGGGTTCGATCCACGACTCCGATGTTAACAATTAACGTTATTAAAAGCATTACTTTTGTTGACGTCAGTTACATTACAACGATGTTAACAATTAACGTCTCAGCTTAACATGAGTACCAAGAAATTACTTGGGAAAGAAAGGCGACCATTGTGATTATGTTCTAGTTGTCACTTTAAATGTTTCCATTCTAGTTGTTACTTTATGTTTCCATTCTAGTTGTTACTTTATGTTTCCATTCTAGTTGATATTTTATGTTTCCATTCTAGTTGGTATTTTATGTGTTTTCATTGTAGTTGTTACTTTATGTTTCCATTCTAGTTGTTACTTTATGTTTCCATTCTAGTTGGTATTTTATGTGTTTTCATTCTAGTTGTTACTTTATGTTTCCATTCTAGTTGTTACTTTATGTTTCCATTCTAGTTGGTATTTTATGTGTTTTCATTCTAGTTGTTACTTTATGTTTCCATTCTAGTTGTTACTTTATGTTTCCATTCTAGTTGATATTTTATATTTCCATTCTAGTTGGTATTTTATGTGTTTTCATTCTAGTTGTTACTTTATGTTTCCATTCTAGTTGGTATTTTATGTGTTTTCATTCTAGTTGTTACTTTATGTTTCCATTCTAGTTGTTACTTTATGTTTCCATTCTAGTTGGTATTTTATGTTTCCACTCTAGTTGGTATTTTATGTGTTTTCATTCTAGTTGTTACTTTATGTTTCCATTCTAGTTGGTATTTTATGTTTCCACTCTAGTTGGTATTTTATGTTTCCATTCTAGTTGGTATTTTATGTTTCCATTCAAGTTGGTATTTTATGTGTTTTCATTCTAGTTGTTACTTTATGTTTCCATTCTAGTTGGTATTTTATGTTTCCATTCTAGTTGGTATTTTATGTTTCCATTCTAGTTGGTATTTTATGTTTCCATTCTAGTTGGTATTTTATGTGTTTTCATTCTAGTTGTTGCTTTATGTTTCCATTCTAGTTGGTATTTTATGTTTCCATTCTAGTTGGTATTTTATGTTTCCACTCTAGTTGGTATTTTATGTTTCCATTCTAGTTGGTATTTTATGTTTCCATTCTAGTTGGTATTTTATGTGTTTTCATTCTAGTTGGTATTTTATGTTTCCATTCTAGTTGGTATTTTATGTGTTTTCATTCTAGTTGTTACTTTATGTTTCCATTCTAGTTGGTATTTTATGTTTCCATTCTAGTTGGTATTTTATGTTTCCATTCTAGTTGGTATTTTATGTGTTTTCATTCTAGTTGTTACTTTATGTTTCCATTCTAGTTGTTACTTTATGTTTCCATTCTAGTTGGTATTTTATGTGTTTTCATTCTAGTTGTTACTTTATGTTCCCATTCTAGTTGGTATTTGTGTTTTCATTCTAGTTGGTATTTTATGTTTCCATTCTAGTTGGTATTTTATGTTTCCACTCTAGTTGGTATTTTATGTTTCCATTCTAGTTGGTATTTTATGTTTCCACTCTAGTTGGTATTTTATGTTCCCATTCTAGTTGGTATTTTATGTTTCCACTCTAGTTGGTATTTTATGTTTCCATTCTAGTTGGTATTTTATGTTTCCATTCTAGTTGGTATTTTATGTTTCCACTCTAGTTGGTATTTTATGTTCCCATTCTAGTTGGTATTTTATGTTCCCATTCTAGTTGGTATTTTATGTGTTTCTATTCTAGTTGGTATTTTATGTTTCCATTCTAGTTGGTATTTTATGTTTCCATTCTAGTTGGTATTTTATGTTTCCATTCTAGTTGGTATTTTATGTGTTTCCATTCTAGTTGGTATTTTATGTTTCCATTCTAGTTGGTATTTTATGTTTCCATTCTAGTTGGTATTTTATGTGTTTCCATTCTAGTTGGTATTTTATGTTTCCATTCTAGTTGTTACTTTATGTTTCCATTCTAGTTGTTACTTTATGTTTCCATTCTAGTTGATATTTTATGTTTCCATTCTAGTTGGTATTTTATGTGTTTTCAATCTAGTTGTTACTTTATGTTTCCATTCTAGTTGTTACTTTATGTTTCCATTCTAGTTGGTATTTTATGTGTTTCCATTCTAGTTGTTACTTTATGTTTCCATTCTAGTTGGTATTTTATGTTTCCACTCTAGTTGGTATTTTATGTTTCCATTCTAGTTGGTATTTTATGTTTCCATTCTAGTTGGTATTTTATGTTTCCATTCTAGTTGGTATTTTATGTTTCCATTCTAGTTGGTATTTTATGTGTTTTCATTCTAGTTAGTATTTTATGTTTCCATTCTAGTTGGTATTTTATGTGTTTTCATTCTAGTTGTTACTTTATGTTTCCATTCTAGTTGGTATTTTATTTTTCCAGTCTAGTTGGTATTTTATGTTTCCATTCTAGTTGGTATTTTATGTGTTTTCATTCTAGTTGTTACTTTATGTTTCCATTTTAGTTGGTATTTTATGTTTCCACTCTAGTTGGTATTTTATGTTTCCATTCTAGTTGGTATTTTATGTTTCCACTCTAGTTGGTATTTTATGTTTCCATTCTAGTTGGTATTTTATGTTTCCATTCTAGTTGGTATATTATGTTTCCACTCTAGTTGGTATTTTATGTTCCCATTCTAGTTGGTATTTTATGTTCCCATTCTAGTTGGTATTTTATGTGTTTCCATTCTAGTTGGTATTTTATGTTTCCATTCTAGTTGGTATTTTATGTTTCCATTCTAGTTGGTATTTTATGTGCTTTCATTCTAGTTGTTACTTTATGTTTCCATTCTAGTTGTTACTTTATGTTTCCATTCTAGTTGGTATTTTATGTTCCCATTCTAGTTGGTATTTTATGTGTTTTCATTCTAGTTGGTATTTTATGTTTCCATTCTAGTTGGTATTTTATGTTTCCACTCTAGTTGGTATTTTATGTTTCCATTCTAGTTAGTATTTTATGTTTCCACTCTAGTTGGTATTTTATGTTCCCATTCTAGTTGGTATTTTATGTTTCCACTCTAGTTGGTATTTTATGTTTCCATTCTAGTTGGTATTTTATGTTTGTATTCTAGTTGGTATTTTATGTTTCCACTCTAGTTGGTATTTTATGTTCCCATTCTAGTTGGTATTTTATGTTCCCATTCTAGTTGGTATTTTATGTGTTTCCATTCTAGTTGGTATTTTATGTTCCCATTCTAGTTGGTATTTTATGTTCCCATTCTAGTTGGTATTTTATGTGTTTCCATTCTAGTTGGTATTTTATGTTTCCATTCTAGTTGGTATTTTATGTTTCCACTCTAGTTGGTATTTTATGTTCCCATTCTAGTTGGTATTTTATGTTTCCATTCTAGTTGGTATTTTATGTGTTTCCATTCTAGTTGGTATTTTATGTTTCCATTCTAGTTGGTATTTTATGTTCCCATTCTAGTTGGTATTTTATGTTCCCATTCTAGTTGGTATTTTATGTTCCCATTCTAGTTGGTATTTTATGTGTTTCCATTCTAGTTGGTATTTTATGTTTCCATTCTAGTTGGTATTTTATGTTTCCATTCTAGTTGGTATTTTATGTGTTTTCATTCTAGTTGTTACTTTATGTTTCCATTCTAGTTGTTACTTTATGTTTCCATTCTAGTTTGTATTTTATGTTTCCATTCTAGTTGGTATTTTATGTGTTTTCATTCTAGTTGTTACTTTATGTTTCCATTCTAGTTGTTACTTTATGTTTCCATTCTAGTTGGTATTTTATGTTTCCATTCTAGTTGTTACTTTATGTTTCCATTCTAGTTGTTACTTTATGTTTCCATTCTAGTTGTTACTTTATGTTTCCATTCTAGTTGTTACTTTGTGTTTCCATTCTAGTTGTTACTTTATGTTTCCATTCTAGTTGGTATTTTATGTGTTTTCATTCTAGTTGTTACTGTATGTGTTTCCGTTCCAGTTATTACTTTATGTTTTCATTCTAGTTGTTACTTTATATGTTTCTATTCTAATTGTTACTTTCTGTGTTTCTTTTCTATTTGTCACTTTATATGTTTCCACTCTAGTTGTTACTTTGTGTGAAACACAAAGTTCTATTTGTAACTTTATATGATTCTGTTCTAGTTGCTATTTTATATGTTTCTGTTCTAGTTGTTACTATATATATTTCCATTCTAGTTGTTACTTTATATGTTTCCATTCTAGTTGTTACATTTTATGTTTCCATTCTAGTTGTTACTTTATATGATTCTGTTCTAATTGACACTTTATATGTTTCCATTCTAGTTGTTACTTTAAATGTTTCTGTTCTGTTTCTTTCCCCGGGGAGATTGCAGTTCGCTATCAGCTCAAGGGGAAAGTCTCCTCACCAACCCCACCCCGTTAGAAACAACCCGTCCTCACACGTGCTGACACACTGGACATCAGATCTAACCCTCACTCTTCCAGCAGATTTACCAACCAACCAACCCACTCATCCACCCACTCTCCCATACAGCCCACCCACAATTTCAGCAAAGGAACCTTCACCAGCATGCTAAAATCACACTTTCCTTGAAAACAACAATTACCCCAGGCCGCACAATGACACAAATAAGAACTATGCAAACATCACACGGCTTCAAATCTGATTTCTTTCTCTGCCCAACACACAAGCCAGCACATAACACAAACACTCATTAGAAAAATCGGAATCGCTGCAACTGCAATTTTTGTGAAAATGTGAGTCAGCGTAATTTTTTTTTTTTTTTTTAAATACCCGCACACCTACCCCGCCCGTAATGTACCCACAGTACAAAAAAGCCGTACCCGTTTTACTGTCTTTCTTTGTGATTCGTTCGTTCTTTATCTCTTTTTTGCAACTTTGACATCTTGGAGAGCACGATTAAAAAAAAAATCTGCCGGTGATAACTATTTCCGGAGCGGCCTGGAAGGATCTAGAAGTCACGTGGCAGCGGGGTTTAATGCGCTTGCGTTTAAATTTCCGGTATGCTGAAGGTGGAGTAGCGGGTTAAACCCTTACACAGGGCTTCAAGGTTGATAGCTCGTTCAGAAATATATGGCCAACTCATTCATTCATTCATTCATTCATTCAGTAGCATGTCCTTTGCAGAACCTCGTTCCCATAACAACCTTCCGGATAACTCGATCACAAGCAAGATGTCTCGCGTCCGATACACCCATCCGCCACATCCTGCACCCATCTTCTCTTTGGCTTTCCTCTTCCTCTCTTTCCAGGCATATACCCCTCCATTATTGTTCTCTCCAAACTTTCATGACGTTTCAAGTGACTAAAATATATCAATTTTCTTTGTTTTTATGACAAACTACTTAGCGTAAAATTGCTAATCCATACTCATACTCTCAATCAGGAACTCACTCAATCATGAATCCGACCAAACTCATCCACTCAATCATGAACTCAACAAATCTCATCCACTCAACCATGAACCAAACCAAACTCATCCACTCAATGATGAACTTAGCTAAACTCATCCACTCAATCATGAACCCAGCCAAACTCATCCACTCAATCATGAACTCAACCACTAAATCATGAACCAACTCAAACCCATCCACTCAACCGCGGACCCATCCAAACAGGCCCACTGAACTAGGAACCCTCCCAAAACCCAGTCACTCAACGATACACCTACTGTCCGCCCGTCCGTCCAATTATCTGCCTGTCTGTCCGTCAGTCCGTCCGTCCATGGAGGTAGTGGAGAGAACTAAACAACAGCAAGTGAACCAAGAGGTGAAAAAATACTGGCTTTGGATCGGACAAATACCGAAAACACCTGAGTATAGAATAACTAGAAAGGTCTTTGTCTGGATTCCATAAGACAATAGAAATAAAGGCAGAGCTTAACACACACGGAGAAGAGAAGTAGAGACAACAATGACGGGAAGATCATTGTTCGGAGATGCATGGGGATACCTAAGGTTAGGTTGGTTTGGATTAACGGTGGTTGAGGGCCAATACAAGTAAATGGGAATATTCTTCAACAAGTGAGCAGGTACAATTATCTCGGAACAGTAATAACATCTGATGGGAGATGCCTTGAAGAGATTAGAACAAGAATCGCCATGGCAAAAGTAGCCTTTAGCAAGATGAAAAACATATTGACCAATAAAAAGATGTCAATTGAAACGAGAAAAAGAGTGTTGAGATGCTACATTGAACCTGTACTTTTGTATGGATGTGAAGCGTGGACAATGAGCAGTCAGGCTGAAAAACATCTGATGGCTGTAGAGATGTGGTTTCTGAGGAAAATGCAAAGAATACCATGGACAGCCAGAAAGACCAATGAACAAGTCCTTCAAGAAACAAATGAAGATCCTAAATTGATTAGAGAAATTAGACGTAGACAGTCAAAATTTTTTGGGCATGTTATGAGAAGAAATGGATTGGAGAATTTGGTGACAACTGGTAAGATCGAGGGGAACAGACCAAGGGGAAGACCTAGAAGCAAGTACCTGGATGGCTTGGCCTTGTGGCATGGTCGAGACAGAAACACGGAGCTGATCCACGACTCTGGTGATCGAGTGAGATGGCAGAACATGACCGCCCACGCTTACCGGCATGGCACATGATGGATGGATGGAGGGCCAATGCCTCAATGGAGGATAACGTGCGAAAGAGATATAGCATGTACTTACACGAGGCAAGCGAAAACCGCAAACTGATTAAATAAATTAGACGTAGACAGTTACACAAGACAATGTTTTCCCGTAGTGAATTTGAATAACGAAGACACAAACCATATATAGTACGATTTATTGCCTGGCACATTTCGCTGCATCTCGTCAGGTACTTACTGCAGATGTCACACAACGTAGAGTAAAGTAATTAGATTCATCGTTCAAGCTGAAATATGCACATGTTCGCACAGTAATATCAGTTGTCTACCATGGTAATTTTAAGCTGACTATCATGTCTTTCTGTTTGCACAAAATTGGCTTGTGCAGATGGATCATTATTGCTTCTGCAAACTTTAACAAACGACTATTTTGTGTATGAAACAACACGCGAAAAGCGCTGTCTCTATCAATGACATGACCGGTTTCCAAGACATGACGTGCAATGGACGACGCCGAAAGTTTATAATTGTGGTGTGTCACACTTCCCATGATCCCATCGCTTGTGTGTAGTTTCTTGTCAACACAGTTTGGTATGTGTTCAACAATCCTGGTGTGTAACTGCCTCTCTGTTCTGCCAATGTAGGTAGACTTGCACCTGCATGTGAATTGGTAAATGCAATTAGATGTGGCGTACAGAGGGGTAGATTCTTTTATTGCTGGGGTGGGAATAGGTGTGGTTCTGTACCTAATAACTGGAGTTGCAGCATAGAATGTACGGCCAACTGCTGTAACGAGATGGTCCTGTAGACGTTGCATTACGTCATCCCCTCGAAAGGTTAGCTGTATAAATACCTTGAGCTTATGGACCGTAGTTACGTCTGATTTTGGTTTCGGCTGTTGGCAGTGGTGCTTTATAAATCCTATGGAGTACCCATTCAGGTGTAAGACATTCTTCAGAGTTTCAGTTTCTTCCGTCAGTGTGTCCTGGGTGCATATCTTCCTACCACGGTCAAACAGGGTCCTCGCTAAGCCCCGTTTGTACTGGACAGTTGCGAAGCTCTGAAAATTTAAGTATTGGCCAGTCTATGTTTCTTTGCGGTACACCGATCTTTGAGTTGTGCCGTCTGCTCTACGTCTCAAAAGGATATCCAGGAACGTCAATGTTTCGTTGTGTTCGTGTTCCATAGATAAAGAGATGTTTTTATGCGCCATGTTCATTATGGCCTGGTAGCTTGTAGCTCGTCTGTGGTGATAATTAATATATCGTCCACATAAAAAAAAGTCGCTTAAAAGTCGACAGGGACGACTTCATTGCACCGGGTTTTATCCCATATGGCTCGGTCTCTTTTAGCGACGACCCACAGGAGTCTCCGAAACATTTAACTCGTAAACCGAAGGGCACGGCCCGGATTCGAACCCACAACCTTCGGAGCACGAGTTAAACGGCTTGACCACTTCGCCACAGAGACTCCATATCGTCCACATAACGACGTTAGAAGACCAAGTTTTTAATGTCTGAGAATCTCTTTTCTTCTAAATGTGCTATGAAGATGTCCGCTAGAAAAGGACCAAGGGGACTCCCCATGGCCACTCCGTCAATTTTAGCGGTATGACTTATTCAGAAAATTGAATTTTATATTGGCAGTAAATAGTAATAGTAGCCTCTCTAGAATAGATGTTAGTTTACCTAGTTTTAGTTGTTTGTCTCTAATGCGTTCACCTATTATTTTCACTTTGTCATCTAATGAAACGTTGGTGAATAGGGAGGCTATATCCATGGATGCCATGTGTTTATTATTTATGTCCATAGTATCCAATAATCCAAGAGAGACCCTGCGTAGAACCATCATCAGAGAAGGCTCATTCAACGGCCAAGTGAACGTCCAGGATCTACAACAGGTAGCAGCGAACCGCCGGACATGGAGAGCCATGACTTCTGCCCAATGCGCCGCCTTAGGCTCAAGAGGAAAGACTAACTAACTAATCCAATAATTCCACCAGTTCGAATGTATCGCTGAGTATTTTTGGATCAAACGACTGTCGTACTGGCCTTAAAATTTCAGCTAGCCATCTCGCCATCCGGTGTTGTGCAGAGTTAACCATAGACAGGATCGGTCTTAGCGGGATTCCGGGCTTGTGAAGTTTGGGTAGACCGTACATTTGAGAAGTTTGGGAACCACGTGGTGTGAGCATTTTTGCAGTGGCCTCACTGATAAATCCCTCATTCACAAGTGACTGGATCTCTTTTCTCATTTTTGCATCCTGGTCCTCCGACTTGTTTACTGTTTGATCTAACCTGAATTTAGATTCCGGAATGTAGACAGTTAAAATTTTTTTTTTTTGGGGGGGGGGGGGGGGGAGTTATGAGAATAAATAAACTAGATAACTTGGTGACAACTGGCAAGATTGTGGGAACAGGAAGAAGATAAAGGCACAGAAGTAAATATCAGGATGGCTTGGCCACATGGCATGGTCGGGACAAGAACACAAAGCTGATCCGCGACTCTGTTGATCGCACCAACGACTAGCGGCATGACACATAACGATAATGATAGAATATACATATCTAATAATTATAGTTTAATTGGAAGATAATTTTTCCCATAGTACATGCCGTGTGGCGTTGGTGGTATGTTCACAGCCTTCTGTCTCCTGTGCTGCCAATCATTTCTGATACCGACGATCCCCACGCCATGATGCCAGATGGTCCAGCATCTTCTCACTTTGCCTCGCCCCTGCCTCTCTTCCCCTCCAACTTTCCTGTTGTGACGACTTACTCCAGCTTTCCCCTTCTCATGACAAGCTCAAAGAATGTGTACTGTCGTCTTCTGACGCGAGCAACCAGTTAGCTTTGTGAGTTAACTTCTTACCAGATATCTTCATTGCTCTTTTTATCTACCCTCTGCATTCTCATGTTGCTTCTATAACACTATCCATTAAAGAAGACTGTAGGCGATTTTAAAGCAGACGAACTTGTGTTTATATTTAACAATTGTATGCGCGTCGGTCGTTCAGAAAGCAATGACAAACTACCGAAAGTAAACTTTCCCAGTATGTCACAAACAGCCGAACAATGTTGGGATTGATTGTGGGGGTCCTGTAAAGGACACGCACCAAACTTGAAACAACTAACTAGCCTACAGAACGCTGGAATATTCACACAAAACAGCCGGGATGTGAACACGGAGACACGATTTTAATTGCCGACTGTTAAAGTGACTGCATGCGGCCTGGAAGGCTCCTCGTGCTCAAATGTCAAGGCTGCACTCGATCAGAAAACAATACCCTAGCGCTGGCAATAATGATCTGCTTCTATATAAGGTGTACATAATCCGGCAAAAGTGCGACATTCCACAACTGTTGTTTTCTTTCCTGAAGTGAAGTGGCGACTGTTTGAAGTGAGGTGGCTAATTATCTTTCTAGATAACGTGCCCACTCACATAGCACTCCCAGATATTTCGCAAATAAAAGTACCAAACTTGACTCACACTACACATCTACGAAAGTCAGGCTGACATGCTTGGTATCATCCTACCTGCGAGAGGTCAGCGTGGCCGTGGCGTTTATCACGCTAAAACTTCCCGTGCGCCTACGGCGGGGAGGTGGGTTCGTTTCACACATCGGTCAGTTACACTTCAACGTTGACTTCTCGTTCAGAAAGCAATTTCAAACTAAATACCGTAAAATTGGCTAAAAACAATCATCCTGGGGTTAGGGTCGATCGCAACTTAATCGGAAGTCCCAGTGGTCCCATTCCGATTTGTAGAAAAAAAAAGAAACTTTCCACCTCGTTCAACCCGCGTTCATGGCGTCGGTTATAGTTGTGGTGGTTCATGGTGCGGGATAAGTTTGATAAGTTTCTCTGCTGGCTTATCGATGTTGAAGACTTTATGCCTGTGACGTTTTTCTTTGAGTGTATCTCTTTTGGCGGTTACTTTTATAATTTTTGGCTTCTGGCGCGTCGTTTTTGATGTTGTAGTCCTTATAGGGACTCCTTGTGTGATGATTTGTTAGCTTTCCTCTTCCTCTGAGCTGGTGTCTTCTTCGAATAGTCGAGCGTGGAGTTTGTGCATTTTCTGTCCGACGAGATCCATTTCTGTTTGTAGTTTATCTTTCCAGGTGGGGTGTTTTCGAACTCCTGTAGTCGTAGTAAAACCTGCCTGTCCTCCTCCTTGCGGGCATCTATATTTATCGCCTTCTTCTTTTCGTAGGTGTTCTTTTCCTTTCGTTGGATTTGTCTGCGCTCCAATTTTCTTCAGGTGTGTCGGAGTCTTCCTCCGACCTTTCTTCGGGTGGCTGGCGGGATTCTGGTTTCCCCTTGGGCTGCTTAGGCATCCCAGTGGTCCAGTAGCTAGCACACTTATCTGCTGGCAGTGCTAGCCCGGAGGAGAGATTTGTCCAATAGATGTTCCCTAGATTTAAGTTTTGAACTGAAACGTGCTACTCTGCACGAAGCATATCTATCTTCACCTTTTTCAAAATGCTTTGTGAGTCCGTTACAACCACGACATGTTTGTGCAATTTCTTTTCCAGCTGGTAAAATCCCGCAGTGACTGCCTCCACCTCCATTCTCATACTAGATGCCGTGGTGTTATACGCTAGGCTCTCCTACACTAAACACCGCCCATTAACATTCGCTATGAAATCCCAGAGTCTTTATGGGCGATCTGTGGCTGTCCATAAAGTTCCAACAAACGATATTTTTGTCCGGGCTAAGGAGGAGGATGTCGCAATCATACCAATAACTCAACAACAATAATAAACACACAGCATCTACAACAAGCGAGGTGCCCGCTGGGAAGGAGTGGCAATGTAGAGACACTGCAACTGAGTGCGGCGCGTTCAAGGTCCCGCTGACAGGAACCAACCGGGACACGGTAAATTGATCGGGAGACGACAGGTCCGGAGACAACACTGCGGGGGAGATGGTGAGGTTGAGGAAATGTTAGGTTATAAATAGAAAATATGTGAAGCTGTTGTTGCTATCATTCTAAATGTTTCATTTTAGTCGGGCATCAATATATCTTAGGTTTGACATGAATGCATCGTCAGTATGGTTTTGTTTATTTATTACGTTCGCTCGCTTTGAACCCAAGCTTAGTCCACGCATGTGCTGCTACTTCTCTGCGGTGGGTTGATTTTTGCGTGTGGATTTACTTTTCCCTATCACTAGTGTTCCATCAGGCGAACCCAGTACGACTTCTGAGGTACTTGTAATTTACGTCTCCAAGCAAAGGATGAGAGGTTAACATTTTAGTCCAACTGACCAGTGTAGGGATTGAACCCGCTATCTCGGGATCAGCACACCGGATGTTTAAGAAATAATGCTTTTATCCATTCGGCCATTATACTACTAGTAGTTGCTACTACTAAGGAGTGCACTGGACTGATTTTTGCGTGAGGGTTAGCTTTCCTTATTACCAGTGTCCCTCGCCAAGCGGCCAACCCTTCTCCGACTTCAGAGGTGCTTGTAACTTACCTCCCCAAGTCAAGGACGAGAAGGCATTTAATTCCAACTGACCAGATGTGGGGTGAACTAACTACGATATAATATCTAAGTTTTCACATGAATGTATCGTTATTATAGCAATGGTTTTATCAAAATCGATCTTAAATATATATCATATACAAGTTTTCAAATACATTAAAACAGTTAGCTGGATGTCCTTTACATGACGTTACAATCAACCACACCATTTACTGACTGTTTGTAATTTAATTGACAATTTAGTTCAGTAGTTTGCAAATGCTTTCTGAAAGGGCCAACGTCTCATACTATGGAAATCAACGCAAAGCGATCTGCCTTCAAACGACCCGCGGCTGATTTCGAACCGTCGACTGGGTATCCCGGAGAATTATGGAGTTGTCAGTCTCCCTATCCCATAAATCACATACGCCGGTTTTTCACATAAATATATCTTCAGTATCTTCTTCTTCTTCTTCTTCTTCTTCTTCTTCTTCTTCTTCTTCTTCTTCTTCTTCTTCTTCTTCTTCTTCTTCTTCTTCTTCTTCTTCTTCTTCTTCTTCTTCTTCTTCTTCTTCCGCGTTCATTCGGAATTTTTTTTTTTCCAGACGTAATTGCGGTGTGTCCGGTTATGCGCCCTTAGGCCAACACATCCAACTTTGGCGAGCGTTTGTTGATCTGGTTAGCCTTCCCTTCAGTATGATATATCAGGGTTGATATGAGCGCATCGTGAATATTACATTAATAGTCTATGGTGAGTATTATATCAATGATATATCGTCAATATTATATCATTGGTATATAGTCAATATTGTATCAACGGTTTATCGTCAATATTATATTAATGGTTTATCGCTAATACCATATTAATGGTATATCGTCAATATTATATCAATGGTATCTCGTCAATATCATATCAATAATATATCGTCAATATTATAATTTATATCAGTGGCATATTATCAATATTGTATCAATGATTTGTTGTCATTTTTACATCAAACGTTTGATATGAATCGATCTTCAATTGTATATTAATTGTCTAACACAGTGGTTCTCAACCGGTGGGGAAATCCCCCACTCCCATCCCTCCACCCCCCCCCTCCCCCCCCGGGTTTTAGGTTTTAGGGTTCCAAGTTATTTCAAGATCGCATTAATACAAGATCCGATTACTTGATATTGTTTTACCCTACATACTTTACAGTTCTGTACTTCTCGCTCTTCTGAAATTCATTTCATAACGTAAGTAGACTCGCAAATCACGTTTTATATAGACTTGTTCTAGTATGTGTTATTAAATTTAGCTTCCATTTTTACGTATACTGTGTAAGGGCGGGATGAATTTATAGGGAGGAAATACGAGGGGGGGGGGGGGTGAAATTCTGAACATATGGTGAAGGGGTGCATGGGCCAAAAAAGGTTGAGAAGCACTGGTCTAACATGACTAGATCGTCAATATTATATGTAAGATTGTCACCATTTATAGCAGGGGTGGCGAATCGTTTTTATGACAATGGCAATTTGGAAATTTATATCATCACTCGCGGGTCATACAAAATTATCAACTTACCATTCAGCCTGCTATATCTGGTCTAACACTTACTGAACCTACCCCTAGTATGATGGCTGGAACTGCTTCTCTCTGGTGATATTAGCTGGTATTGATGTTAGCTGCATATCCTTTACAGGACGTAGCAGTCAACTCCAACAATGTTTTGACTTTTTGTGATTCCTGAGCTTTTTGAACTACCGGCACTCATACCATTGTATGGAAACCAACGCAAGACGGTCTGCTTCCAAATCTCTTGCAGCTGTGTTTCGAACGCGGTATGCGGGATTACGAATTGCATTCGTAACCCTTCGCCACACAGCCAGCTATTGATAATACTCGACTTATTGATGGCTGTTTATAAAGCAACTAAATTTATTGAAATTCTAGTCCCGCCTGCGGTTGCCTTGGCAGGGCTAGACCAAATGATTTCGCGGACCTTACACAGCCCGCGGGCCGGGCGTTCCCAGCCCCTGATTTAGAAGGTACATCAGTACGCTGTAGGGAGACAAGACTACACAAAACTGACTCCATTAGATGCACAAAGGACTATTCAGGACTCTCACAAACTGAACGGCAATGCATCGGCGAAGATTCACAGTGTTGGAGGGGATTCACAAGCGAGCAATCAACCTGTAGGATGACGACCCAGTTCATCAAATTGATCACACTAAGTTAAGATCGCTTGCTCACTCTCTACCGCTAGAACGTCGGGGCATCGATTTCCACATCCTCTACTCATTTAATTATATGCTCTCTCTCTCTCTCTCTCTCTCTCTCTCTCTCTCTCTCTCTCTCTCTCTCACCCCTCTATCTCTATCCTATCTTTGTCTCCAGCTTCACGTTCTCTAAAACTCTCCCTCTCTCTTCCTATAAGTCTTTCTTTCCATTCTCTATTCTCTCTCTTTCTCTCTTCCTTTCCGTCTCTCTCTTGTCTCTCTTCTTTCTTTCTTCCTATCTGTATTTCTCTTCTCTTTCTCTTTCTCCTCTATCTCTTTCTACATTCTCTCTCTCTCTCTCTCTCTCTCTCTCTCTCTCTCTCTCTCTCTCTCTCTCTCTCTCTCTCTCAGTATTTAATTCATTTCTCTCTCTTTCTTTGTTTCTGTTTTCACTCTCTTTTTTCTCTCTTCCTATATCTATTTTCTCTATCTTGTTATATGTTTCTCTGCTCTCTCCCCTCTTATATGTCTCTCTCTCTTTTCTTTCTTCCATCTTTCTCCCTCTCTTCCTATCTCTACCTCAAGCACACACACTCTCTTCTCTCACCCCTCTCTTTCTATGTCTACCTATCTCTACCTCAAATTCACATTATTTCTCTCTCTCTCTCTCTCTCTCTCTCTCTCTCTCTCTCTCTCTCTCTCTCTCTCTCTCTCTGCTTGTCTCTAACTCCCATTATTTCTGCATTGCATATCCCTGTTTTTCCCACCTCTACCCCTAACTACCACGCCCTCCCTCCCCCTCCCAGTTTCTCCTCCACCGCGACCACCATCACGTCTTCACATCCTGCCATCAGATACCCAAGGCCGGCAACAGCCGTCTTGCCCGCGCATGACTCACCCCCGGCCACATCGAACACCTCATCTCCTGCCTGTTGTAAGGCACGGAAATTGCACCCTAAGGGTGCCACTCTGCCGTTCAATTATATCATGGCTTCTTAATTCCCGTTTATTTTATTATTTTCCCGTTTATAATATCTGTTTGAGGAGTGTTTCAACTGTCACCTTTGTGCTGGTCAGCGATCGCACTACCCACCCAGAGAGAGAGAGAGAGCAGATGAGCACTTGTCTGTATCACAGTATAACATTGGGTCGAACAAAGAGAGCTCAAGTATCGTTGACTAGTTAAAAGCTAGTTATTTGCATGTCTTTTTTACAGGACATCGCAATCAACCCCATTATTTTCAGCTGTGCGTGATATACTAGGCAAGATTTATTTACTAGACTAGATTTACGTTCTAAATAAAATCGAACAGACACAAGGCTAATTTCATAATTAAAACACCTACCCACAAAAGTAATCTTTATAACACTCGTGATTCTGCTATACGGTTATACGCACCGTGAACTGTGCTAAGATTCTCACTGTACGATATATGTGGGAAGACTGCTGCACTTGTGGAGATAGCAGTGTGCAATAAGTCTTAAAGTTGCTTAAAAGTGGACAGGGTCGACTTCATTGGACTGTTTTTTTTAAATCCCATATGGCTCAGTCTCTTTCCACAGCGAAGTGTCGGAAGCGTCGCACAAAGCACGAACTCCGTAGCTCCAGCGACGACCGTGTACAATAAGATTTACCCCTAACCAAACCCAAACTAACACAGACCAAGCATATGATACGTCTCAATGTTATTCTCCATCTGTTTTATCAATGCAGGTGTTTACACTGCATGCGGGCAAGGGTGCCAATATCCTTTCTTCTTTTTTTACTCTTCGTTCCTCTGTCGAGGGAAGTACGTCACACCTAGGTATGCACCTGAGGAGTCAGTGTGTCCCAGTTCGGCATGCTTTTGTGTACAGTTTGCACAACATTCCAGACAAGATTTCATCCAGGGTGCCTTGTTCTCTCTCTACCCGGGGGTAGGTTAACGTTTCCTAACAATTTTACCAGGGTAGGGGTTTTACGACCTACTATTTGCCATTTCGAACTATCGAGGGATATTAATGTGCACAAATTACACACTGAACTTCCAGTTTCTCGCCATTATCCGAGAAAGCTAGGCTTCCGATCTCACTACCCAAGAGATGAGGGGACGTGTGACATCGTTAGGTAATAGTAGTTGTTAGAAACATTTCTAGCCTTTTGCAAGGATCGAACCCGGTTCCTCCAGAGTCTGAGACCGACACTGTAACCTACCCCCATCCCCCTGTAATATCGAAGGCAATTACTAATGAGAAGTCTCCATTTTATGCTCATCTGTATCTCAACCAACTCCCCATTTCCCGCTCCACACGAAAACACACAGCATGTGACAAGCTGGATGTTTTAACTAATCGGAAACTCTAGAGGACGTGGAGTTACAAGTTTCTTGCATATCCTTTAAGGACGACGCAGTCAACCTCAGCATGTTTTGGCCGTTTGTGATTTCTTGGCAAGTTTTACATTGAGTAGTTTGCCATTGCTTTCTGAACGACCAGCACTCATACCATTGTATCCGCAGAAGTCGGATGTGTCGGCCTAACGGCGCAAGAACGCAGCTCTGCTGTAAACAGGCACAACGCAATCACATCCGAAAAAAACTCCGGATGAACGCAGAAGAAGAAGAAGATACCATTGTATGAAAGCCAACGTAGTTTGCTTCCAAATCGCCCACAGCTGCGTTTCGAACGCGGTATGGGGAATTGCGAATTGCATCGATATCGTTTTCGGCACAGCTCCAACTTCGTTGAGTTAGCATGAGAAATAAATTCCTGGGTTAAAAAAAAATATTCGACGTCAAGCCTACTCAGATAATGGCTAAAAATTGGACTGATCCGTCCGCACGTGTAAGATCTCGCGACAAAGTAGAAACCGGGAAGAGCGCGAAGATAGGTCACTGCGCAGGGTAAATAATATTTGTAAATAGATAACCTTCTCACAGATGAATATGTGTAGCATGTGTGGTTAAGGTATACGTGCACTTTGGATCCTTTCGGGTGCAACGGAGTTTGTGCACTGTTCCGAAATTCTCTTTGTGTAGTCTACGCTAGAGAACTGGAGCACTTAAGGAAACATTAGTATGCAATGACAGCAATCACTGCCTTCGCAGCTGACTATAAACTCTTATTCTTGAGAATCAAGGTAACGGTTTTCCCTTAACTTTCACAAGCACATAAGAGATCTACATTCTATACCTATTGTATTCTGAAACAATTTTCTATTTAAAAAAAAAAAAATTACCAAGGCAATGCCGTATTACGATCTACCGATTCTACTAGTGTGAAACTGCACACCTTTTGAAAATGACGTATAGTGAAGCCATTTCGATAGTGCACGAATTTGTGCCTTGTGTTTATTTCCCTGGTTGTCGTTTGCGTTGCCTGACGAAAACTGCTTGTGTCGAAACGCTTACAAGTTCTTCTTGTGTTCCCTGAACAAGAACTGAACACTAGCACTGTGTGCCGGCCTTCCCTCCACAAGTATTGATCTGTCAAAGTTACAGCTCTTAATTTTATTACATCGGCTACTGTGTAGTTGGGAGTAGCTAGAGGGCATGAGCTTACTCACCTCAAACATTTTTGGAAAACCCAATGTCTGGCAGAATTTGAGAACCATTCAAAGATAGAAACAAAAGTGTATGGGAAATAAGAGAAAAGTATGAACAGAGGAACAATGCACTTATATACACATCCATCGTTTGTTAACGCCGTGAAGTGTAAGAGATTGAGTACATTCATGGTACACGATGATGTAGGTGATAAATGGGTAGAATCATTAGCATGATTAACACTGTTAGGCAGAAAGAGAAGCAGACAGCTAGGCAGACAGATACACAGATAGACATACGAATGGATAGGCGGGTGTAACGGACCTAGGCGTCAACAGATAGACACAAAGAGAGACAGACAAACGGATGATGTGAGGGACAGGGGAATAAGCAGACAGAAAGACCGATAGGCAGAACATTTCCAGATACCTTGTCTCAATGGTAATTCGAATACACGACCACCAAGTAGGCATGCAAGCGTTCTGGCAACCACTTTACCTCATCCCCTATCCAACGACCGCATCTGCTAAGAAATACCGTTTAGGTGTTACCTGGCATCGTGCATAGATAAACAAGTGCCACCACACGGAATTGTGGAACCCTCGCTTCTTGCCTCGATAGTTAGACATTCAATCAGAGAATACCACGAGGCTTAGAAAATGCCAAATACAAGAGAATCAATACAGATTCTCAGATATAGAGACAGGAAGGAATCTAGACAGGTTGTTTTATCCTCTTCTTCTCCTCCTCCCTGAACATTCCTATGAGTTTTCATGTTAAATAAGAGAACACAGCGGTGCGTGCCGTTATCGACATATGGAGGAGGTAGGAAGAGATATGTTGTGTGAACATATGTGTTACAGCGTGTTAGCCACAAGTATGTATGTGTCTGTGTGTCGTTGGTTGCAGCCTGTGGATTTGTGTGCCACTGGTTCCCTACATTCATGGCGATTGGTCCCACTGCATTAATGTTACCTGTTTTGAGAAAGCCTGGTCATATCTCCTGCAGAACTCATCTTTCTCTCTCACTCAACTTCGTATTTACGCTCTCTCTCTCTCTCTCTCTCTCTCTCTCTCTCTCTCTCTCTCTCTCTCTCTCTCTCTCTCTCTCGTTTACGGGCACAATGTCTCTCTCACTCCTCTTCTCATTTATTCACTAACACTGTCACTCCCACTTTTTTATTCACCCTATCGTTCACATACACCCCCCCCCCCCTCTATTTCTCTCTCTCTCTTCCTCTCTCATTCACTCACACCTACTTTCTGACTTTGTACTTTGTATAGTTATGTTTTTAATTAACTTACTCTGGTCATTCTTTTTCTCTCAACCCTCTACTTATACAGATACACACACACACTACTCTCACCTCCCCCCCTCCTCTCTCTATATCGCTATATCTTTCAGACTCTCTTTCAAAGAAAGAAATAAAGTAGAGAGAGAGAGAGAGAGAGAGAGAGAGAGAGAGAGAGAGAGAGGTGGGGGTGGGGGTGAGGAAGAAGACAGATTATCATTGTTGTCATATAATTAGATACAAAATAAATGAAATCTTACGATCTCCAACAGCATGAGAATAGATTAGGAGTGAAAATAACATTTGCCTCTTAAATCCGTTTGGTGTTTCACCAGATCGTCTGACAGCTGCTCGTTGTTCACGATATAGGTGGACTAACTGTTTTGGAAACCCCATCACGCCCTTGTGGCTCCCCAATGAATGATATTCAGCACAGTCGAAGATCTTATGGCAGCAGTATGGAGAGCTACAACGCACACTTTCCATTTCTCAGAGATGGTTCGTTCACATGTCTATTGGTTCCTCTTTCATGATTAAAACCTACATGTACTTGTAATTCATATTCTAACATTGTTTCAATCCTTTTTATGATGATTGGCAAAGGGAATTTGCTAGCATGGCTTATCAGTGTGATAGTACCTTAGTTTGTGCACACTTTTGTTTGTTTCTTTATTTTGTGTTTGCTCGTCTTGAACTCAAGCGTAGTCCACGCATGTGCTACTACTTCTAGTACACTGGTCTGATTGTTACGTGTCGATTAGCTTTCCATATTACTAGTGCCCATCGCCATCAGGCAAGCCCACCCCGACTTCAGAGGTACTTGTAATTTACGTCTCCAAATCAAGGTCTAGTCAACATTTTAGTCCAACTGATCGGTGTAGGGGTTGAACCCGCTACCTCGGCATTTGGGAGAGTGATGCGGGGTTAAGATTGCTGTTTTTTTTTTTCATGCTCTGTGCGAAAAATGTATGCTGCCTTTCATCAAACACGCAATGCATGATAGATACAGAAGCCGCGTTCTCATTTTGCCTGGATTATTTCTGCTGATATATGGGTCACAGCCTGGTGACTTCTCTTTCTCCAGACATTTTATTGCAGATCTGACCCAATCTAATAAAGTCTCTGTTTCTTTGTTGTACTTTCCAATGAATTACCTGGATTATGTGTCATACGTTTCTGCACGGTACTCCTGTAATATTTCTAATACTTCTTGACCTACAGGGGTCTCCGTGGTCATGTGGCTAAGACGCCCACCTCGCACTCTGAAGATCGTGGGTTCGAGTCCTGACTTCGTCGTTTGGTTTGGCTGTGCAGTTTTGTCGGAGACTCATGGGGATCGTTGCGGAAGTTACAGAGTTCGTGTTTTGTGCAACGCTTTAAACATGCCACTCTATGGAAAGAGACCGAGCCATTTGGTATAAAACCCGGGGCATTGAAGTTGACCTTTAATCCAATTATATCTTTACTTTCTGTTTAAATACTGTCATTTGTATCATTCATTCATTCATTCATTCATTCATTCATTTCATTCATTCATTCATTCATTCAGTAGCATGTTCTTTACAGAACCTCGCTCCCATAACAACCTTCTGGAAAACCTCTCGATCATAAGAAAGATGTCCCGCTTCCGCTACATCCATCTGGAGATCATCCGTCACATCCTGCACCCACCTTCTCTTTGACCTTCCTCTTCCTCTCTTCCCAGGCATATACCCCTCCATTATTGTTCTCTCCAAACTTTCGTGACGTTTCAAGTGACCAAACTATTTCAATTTCCTTTGTTTTATCGTCTTTAATAGCCAACTTTCTTCGATATTCAGCTCTTGAAGTGTGGCTGCATTTGTTCTTTTCTGTATCCAAGATATTCTTAGAACTCGTCTATAACATTTACATTCAAAGGCATTTACGCGCAGTTCATCTTGTTTAGTAAGTGTCTAGTTCTCACAGGCATATGTTACAATGGGAAAGATACATATTCTTAAACATCTAACTTTTGTAGTTCTATCTGTCCCTCTCCACAATTTATTCAGTTGTTTTAGTCTTTGAAGAGCAATAGATATTTGTATTTTAACTTCTTTCATTATGTCACCATTGTTAATAATCAAAGACCCACAATATTCGAAATTTTCTATCACCTCCAACTTGTCCTCATTAACATATATTTCTTTCTCCCAAGTAGTTTTATCTGTATGCATTATCTTTGTGTTTGCTATGTTCAGATATAAGTTGTGATTTTCACTATTCAATTGGGTTGAAATTATTAGGTTTTCTATACCATTATGTGTTGTGGATAGCATTTTTATCATTAACTACATGAAATAAGGGTTTCTTCTTATTCTGCGTTCATCCGGAGTGTTTTTTCAGATGTAATTGCACCTGTATTCGTCTCCAGTCGTCTTGACCTGTCTTGCCACTGGACTCAGATGGACTCAGGAGAGAGAGAGTGAGTTCGACGAATAGCGCAACTCTTCCTCACTTTAATCCAATTGATCGCGCAAGTCATTCTTTATCTAACACTCATAGGTGCAGTCACGTGTGAGGCAATCAGGACTGCAAGAGCTGTGAAGAAAAGGCAGGACAGAAAAACCACTGCAGGAGATCCTCCTCCTGAAACGTCAAGCATTCTTTGCCCACATTGTCAAAGAACATTTCGAGCCAAAATAGGCCTTATCAGCCATCTTAGAACTCACAGCTCCATACTTTCAACCCCACTGGATGAAATGAATCTGAATGGTCATCATCATTCTTGATGGACAAACAACATCAAACAACAAGATAGTCACCCCTGGGCCGAGACCATTAAGCCAATACATCCGACTTTAGCCTGCATTTTTTATTCAGGTTAGCAATCCTGGGAAATAAGGGTTTGAATCGCCTATTACTGATTTGATTTTCCTGAAAATATCTCCCTCTTGTCCATGCAACGGGAGATGTGCTATTCCATTACAGGTATTCATGGCACACAATTTCTTGTCATGTATGACTATACTTCAGGTTTCTCACGTTGCCTGTGTATGACTACTTATTCTACTCCAATCCACTATATTGTGCTCTTTCTTATACCTTACCACCTAGACTGAACTGCATTGGTCGTGTTGTTTTTATCACTGTTTCCACCCCACCCCCACCCCCACCCCCGGGCTTCATCATGAAGACATAGTTCTTGACCCTCTTCGCAGTCTGTTTCCACGAGTGTCTTTGTGGATGTTACACATGTCCTTCTTCTCTAGATACATGTGTCCTCCATCGCTTGTAACACATGTCCTCCGTTACACATGTCCTCCACCTTTGTTGTGTTAAGATGTCATTGTGATACACTCAGTTACCTTCAGGTGAGAGCCAGGTGTTAATCCTTCTAGGATGCTGAATTGGGTGTTTGTGATTGAAAGCTTATTTTCTAGACAAATTTCAATTAGTTTCTCTCCTCTCTCGTTTCTATACTAAAAGGGCCTTGTACTTTTCTTCTTCTTCTTCTTCTTCTTCTTCTTCTTCTTCTTCTTCTTCTTCTTCTTCTTCTTCTTCTTCTTCTTTCGCTCTTAAAATAACTAATTTACGTGTTTAAATACCATATGAGGGAGTCGTCGTTGGACCTACGGAGTTCGTACTTTGTGCAACGCTTTCAGCAGGCCATCCTACAGAAAGAGACCCAGTCATATGGGATAAAACCTGGTGCAATAAAGTCAATCCTGTCGCTATTAAAAGCCTTTATTCCCCCATGATTACCACGGTGTTTGTTGTCGTGTTTCTTAATGTCTCTTATAAACTACTGTAAAACTCCTGAATTCCCCCCCCCCCCCCCCCCTTGTGCCGCAACTGTATGTGCATACAATTGTACAACCGTGCTGTTCCTTTCCTGTATTAAAAGTTTCACAGTGGGAAGTCAATCTCTGAGTGGACTGTACCCAAGACGTGCTGCAGAAACTGTCTGTCTCCAGAGGCCACCCGTCCCGCCCTGTATATATCAATATATCTCATGTGTGGAAGTCGCGGTAGTCTAGCGGCTTGACGCTCGCTTGCCGTACAGGCGGTCTTGGGATCCTCATGACGGTTTCCACTAACATGGGTGCTAGAAAATATTGTGGGAAGTAAAAGCCGCCGGCGGGATACTGACGATATCCAGTGCCGATTGGGCTTTACGCTGATGGGTATTGCACCATATGACCAATGAGCCTTGAAAAGTGTAAAAGGGACCTTTTAAGTAAAGGCTACTATTTAACCCCACTGTTGTGAGTATATGTTGCCAGCTCCATATTCTATATATAGCAGTCGCCACGTGGGTAATGGGGTCAATATCACACCGGCCACTTTCACTCCCCAGGAGATTTCCTGACCCACATCTCAGGCTGGATCGACCTGGATATGAAGGACATTTTTTTTTTTAATCCGCCTCCATAAGGAATCGAACACACGATCACTGGACCTGCAGGTCAGCGTGATAACACCGTTCTACCACAGCTGCCATCACATACAGGCTTGGGACATTATCTGGGTCCTCTCAGAGTATAGTTTATCTGTGAATGTCCCTACCATGCCCACTAACATGCTGGGCAAACACAGATGTAGTGAGCCACATCCATCTTTCAGAAACGAGTGGTACAGAGTCGTGCTACATACATCAAGCTTCATATGTGTTTCTCTATCTTCTTCTTTTAGCGGATCGACTTCCTTGCACCATGTTTCATCCCATACGGCTCGGTTTCATACCGCAGTGTCAACTGCCCAACCCGTCACAATGACACCAACATACAGCACACACATGTCATGATTGTAACGGACTCACGGAGCCTGCTGAGCAGGGTGAAGACAAACATGCTTCGTGCAGAGTGGCATGTTCAATTAAAACATCAAAGACAGGGAGCATCTGTTGGATCTTTCCCCCAGGACATGCTGGTGTGTTGGGAAACGAGCACTCGGACAAATCGGCAGAGTCTGCACCGCTGGGTGGGGTATTATTGCAGGAGATGACAGGCGTGGTCAGAGCGCTTTGGGATCGTGTGTATAGTGTGCTAGAACAGATTAACCATCATTGCTGAGAGAATGGTGCGGCAGGCAGTTAGTCGCGGTTCCAACTTCACGGCAACGGGTCGTCCTCATTATGCTCCGTTCCTGTGCCAGTGAATATCACACGAATTGCTCCTCACTGCCCCATGTGAAAAGTTAAATAGACAGGAGTCTCGACAAGCCAACAGCCCGCACAGATACACTGTGCATAATGCCGCCGTCAGAATGCTAACATAAAAGTCCTCCACGGAAAATACAGTTCATCGTCAGTGCAAGTGGCAGTCACTAGAAAACCAGCAGCTACATATTACTGCATTAAAAGTCGAGAGGATCGACTTCATTGTCCCCGGATTTATCCCATATGGCTCGGTCCCTACGGCAGAGCGGCCCGCTGAAAGCATCGCACAAAGCACGAACGCCGTAGCTCCAACAACGACCCCCAGGAGTCTCCGAGAAAAAAGCACTCGTGAACCAATCCAGTCGATTTAAAGCGACAGACCGACCACCATCGTTCCGAACATGCAGTTCACGCCACAACAACCGCGGACAGATGTAAAAACATTCCAAACGAAATTCACAGATCACAGTGCCGCATCACGCACTCAACTCAGTAGCAGGGCGACAAAAGGCAGGCAGTGACGAGTGAATCTGGCCGACACTCGTTACTCCGAAGAAAGACCAGACAGACACACAATCAGATATCAAATGGTATCATTAGTATTGGGACTCTTCGCTGGTTATTGAAAATGAAGACGGAGCACATATGGGAATTTCCCGAGTGCTGTGTAGTCGGTTCTTGACTCATCTCGGCTCAACTCTGATGACAACAGACATCATGTTTGCCCAGGTGAATCACATATGATGGAAATTCCGATGCTTCCTTCTTGATCTCCTTCACAGCCAACTCTGTTTTTAAACTGTTTTCCTGCCAGCCGTCCAATACCATCCAGTGAACGGTAAATGACATGTGGTGGCCGTGTGTCCAATGACATCGTGAACTTCTAGGCCTTTACAAAGAGAGATCATGGTGTATGGAGGTGAGCTGACCTATTCCTTACCTTTCCTAGAAAAAGCAACAACAACAACTCTGGTACAAATTATACTAGGTTGATCCGACCCCGGTTAGCGGGTAAATCTTCCTCTTCTTCAGCGTTCCGAGCCATTGAGGTTATTTGTTGATTCCACGTGCTTGTAGGTCTGTATATATATTATCTCTCCACAGTCTTCTTGGTCTACCTCGGGATCTACGGTCACTTATTATTAATAAATATATAATTAAATATTACTGTAAAAATAACAGGATTATATAGCATATATATATCGTCATCATGTGCCATGCCAACTGGCGTAGGCGCTCATGTCTCTCCACAGATCTCCGCCCTTGGTGATATTTCTCCATTCTCCCGTTTCAGTTCACCCAGTGTCATTTTTCTCGGTCTGCCTCTGCCTCTTTCCTCACTAATTTTCCCAGTGGTCACTATGTCTGCCGATACCTCTGTCACAGAATACTGACAGGTTAACGATCCCATGATATATCAAAACATAAAATTGCTTATATTACACGAGGATGGAAAGTTATTGACCTTAAGATCAGGAAAACAAGCGATCGCTTATGTCCTGAGGTGAGTACAGGTTATTGACTCCAAGATCAAAACAGATACCGCGTGTTTGTTGGGAGACGAGCGAAGGAAAACGACGATCTTAAACCCTTTGAACACCGGAGAGGGAATCACGATAAAACAATTTCACAAACCTTTGAAATGGGAAACCGAGAGTCACGATCACGCCGTTTCACAACCCTTTGAACAACGAAGACGTAGTTTCGATAAAAACTATCAGATGTCTTTTGAAGTAACGGGAACGAATGTCCGTGGTCCGAAGAAAAGAGTGGATAATCATTGATGTCCCGAAATGACCGTTTATCAAAGGAGAATTTCAGTTGGTGTTGTATGAAAATCAAAAGACTGGTGAAGAGGACAGGGGAATATCTGGTGGACTGTGCCAGTGAAATTATACAGAGCCAAAGCATAAATGGTCTGGATATTCAAGTTTACTTTAGTGTGCTACGAGTCTTCCAGGAGAGAAAGTGTTGAATTATTCTGGAGCTAGTAGAAAAGGGATTTAAGATGTTCCGCATTGATTTAAGGTAAAGAACATCTGTACTTAATGTGCATATGTATTCCCGATTCAGCCGAGAATAGTTATAAGGTAGTTATGGTGTAGAGTAGAACTCTAGCATAGTGCATTTTAGTGTGTGACCGTAATATTGAGTGTCGGCCGAATTTAGCTGAGAAGTAACTTAGTGGATTGAGTAAGGTGTCAGGGCACTCGATAGTATGAGTACTAGTATAACAGAGGATAGGTCTATGATAGGAGATTCTAGTGTAGGTGGTTACTAGGATTTCTAAAGTTTCCTATGACTTTTCCTTCTTTTACCTTGTCTTAAGTTATGTGAAGAACTACTATGCCTTAGGTCAGAGATCATTTCTCTGAATCTATAGAAGTTATAACTGATAATGGCCACTATCCTACTCTCACTTCTAATAAGTCTGAGTTAGGTTGATCTCACAAGGTACTGTATATTCGACAGGTTCCACGGAAATCCACGGAACTCCACTGAACTCAGCTGAATTCCACTACACTGGAAATTGTAATAGCTACACCCATAAAAAGAAGGACATTACCATAGTTGGGTGCAGGATCAATATCCTCAAGATTTAAGTCTTGTATCAACCCTAAGGTCAACCAGTTCTAAAAGTAACGGCATAATAAGTCTGTCCTGATAGGATACTGACAGCAGAAGATATGTCAACTCCACATAGAACGGACTAGCAATATGGTTCACATGACCATAAGATAAATACAAACAAACTGTAATACCAGAACTTTTCCTCTGAGGAATAGAACATTCTTGGACTTTAATACAAACAGTGTGTCAGTGTAATATATACGCAGGGTTGTGATTAGTCCTACATCCAAAGACAATAATTCATTAACTATATCGGATGTGTAAACATTCCCTGGATTTTAAAAAAAAAAACATTCATAATATTGGATATTTCAACCGGAAAGACATTACACATAAAATACACGCTGTTGTGAAAATACATTTTATTTCAAAAGCCAGGGATATTGTGAAGACCTCATCATAATCAGTCAGAGAGAAACTACACTAGGTGAGAGTAAAACAGTTCTATGCTGTGGTGACAATATAAGGCCGTTGCGTGATGAAAATGTGATGTGGATCTTAGAGTGTCACTATTATCTCACCTACACGATAGAACACACCAACAACGTCTTTACATACACTCTATACACACCCATGACACTTTTTATTCAATAAATAATGTTAGTATTTATTGGAGGACAGTGTTGTGTGGGTATGTTCTGAAGGAAAGTGAAGAGCCGTATGGCATTGCGATAATAGAGAGAGAGAGAGAGAGAGAGAGAGAGAGAGAGAGAGAGAGAGAGAGAGAGAGAGAGAGAGAGAGAGAGAGAGAGAGAGATAGTGAATAGAAGACTGGAACGGGGGTGTGTAGACAATGGTCTGGCAATAGACCCAACATTGAAAAAAGGGAAGTTGAAGTGTGCTTGTTGATTCTACTGTCCCCCCAGAGACGACAAGCGACAACCTCCCAACTCATTGCATGACCAAAGAAGGATGTTGTCGGTGTGTGTGGCTTCAATCAATCAGTCAGGTGCCGTCTCCACAATGAAGGTTGGCTGCAATGGATCTCAAATACTATCTCTCGCCTTGATTGTACATTCTGTCAGACAGCCGTTCGTTCATCTCTTTATGTTATCTTCCCACTTGTATCGTTGTCTACTTCACGCTGGCTTGCCTTCAACCTTACCCTCTAGTATGGTTTTTACGTGGTGGAAATATTTCACTTGTCTGTGGTTTTGAGGTTAGTGACACGCAGTTTCACAATTCCCCAATATACCGGATCGATGTTTCGAAATCATCTGCGGGCGATTTTGAAGCAGATCACTTTCTGTTGCAGTTATTCTTTGCACTCCATACAGAATTGTGTTATCAGCGGTAGAGGAAGAAATAATTTTGTTGTTGTTAAACAAATGTTTCGAAATGGCGGTCAATACACATGGATGGTTGTCAAAGATTTATGGCAATATTTCCAGATAAACAACCTCCTCATTGCATTACGATTAGAGATTTGTTGAATAAGTTATAATGAATACTTCATTGGTACTTTCCAGCTTCCCCAAAACAGAGTTAGACCATAGCAGTGACTGTTGTAACTAATTTAATGAATTTGTAGCACATTTTTATGACGTCATGTACTTAATTTTTCAAAATTGTTCCACATACAAAGTGTAGCGAGACTTTGTACAAGCTAAAACAGAATGCAGTCCAAAGTATAACTGGGCAGGCGGGAGCGCTACCACTGGACATTCCTCAACACAATATAACCCTGCAGATCCACGCGGCATGGTCTCATTAGCCCGTCTCACCTTCACCAACACCAACTCCAGAACAATATGTCTTCGTGTTCCTACTCTTCCCCCCATGTTGATCCGTATATTCCACACGATATTCCTTGCATTCCAACAGGTACATAAATGGACACACATAGTATTATTTGGCACTCACAGAAGAAGAAGAAGGAAATAGAGATTAGAAGACGCACTAGACAACATAAAATTTGAAAGCTATAATAGTTACCAACCGGGATCGAACCTGTCGCCTAGACACTCTAGTCTAGTTGGTCTTGCGTCGAAGTACACTTGTTCCTGCAGCGAGGCGCTGTCGTCATTTGGAGGCGACAGGTTCGATCCCGGTTGGTAACTATTATAGCTTTCAAATTTTATGTTGTCTAGTGCGTCTTCTAATCTCTATTTCCTTCTTCTTCTTCTGTGAGTGCCAAATAATACTATGTGTGTCCATTTATGTAATCGTCTTAGTGGCCTCAACGGTTCTCCCCATTTATTCCAACAGGTAGCACCATAGCCGACCAGCGGGGATTCTCTTGCCAGACCCTGAGTTGTTTGGCACATGTAAATCACACACACACACACACATTGCGTTGTTTCTTAAGTAGCATGGATTCATACCGTGATCTGGCAATAACGATTTTATTATGACAAACTACGTCAGGTGTAAGTCAGATATGACTGAGCTACTATATGACAGTAGATGGTACTACCTGCTTTCTGTTAGCGCCGAATGTTGGGCGGTGCTTATCAAAGCCAATAACCCACATTGTGACAATGGCTTCGGGCGGAGGTGTGCAATTGGGAGGGCATCAGTCTTGCCCTCCTAGTGCGAGGAAATGCAACCTAAAGACTAAATGTCATGGCAGGGCAGACTAGGCTCTAAGCCCTAGTCGGCAACTGGTCTAGGAACGAAGCTCAGACAGGTGGACAGTTAGAATATTGCTTTGCTAATCCGGCAGCTTCCGCAGATTGTCTTGTTCCAGACGTATTGGTGTTACCTTTCTTCTGGAGTAAACTAGACAGGCCGAGGGATGGATATTGCTACATCCATCCATCCATCATGTGCCATGCCGATAAGCCTGGGCGGTCATGTTCTGCCATCTCACTCGATCACCAGAGTCGTGGATCAGCTCCGTGTTCCTGTCTCGACCATGCCATGTGGCCAAGCCATTCAGGTATTTACTTCTCGGTCTTCCCCTTGGTCTCTTCCCTTCGATCTTGCCAGTTGTCACCAAGTTCTCCAATTCATTTCTTCTCATAACATGCCCAAAAATGTTGACTGTCTACCTCTAATGACTCTAATCAGTTTACGATCTTCATTTGTTTTTTGAAGGACTTGTTCATTGGTTTTTCTGTCCGTCCATTGACATATTCTTTACATTCAGTCCAGGCTTTGTGTTGTGGAGAGGTATAACTCCATTTTACAAACTGTCGTCTGTCAAGACGGCAAGGTGCCAGTCAGTCATAACAAACTTTACGTTTCCATTTGTTTTAAATTAATATCCTTTGCGGGACTTTGAGATGAACCCATGTTGATTTTCAAGGCAATTTTACATTCAGTAGTTTGCCATATATTTCTGCACGAGAGGTCAAGGTTTCCGGTTAAGTTGGACTTAACTCAAAGCTGTAGGAAATGAACCCTCTATGACACCATCAGCGCAGAGGGAGTTTACAAGCTCGAGCACTCTGATTCTTCCAGTCACGTCGACAACTAACTTTCCATTAACCCATTCAGTAGTAGCCCGTCTTCAGTTTTCCTAGCTATAGATTTCTTCTTAGTAGTAGTAGTAGTAGTAGTAGTAGTAGTAGTAGTAGTAGTAGTAGTATTAGTAATGGTAGTAGTAGTAGTAGTAGTAGTAGTAGTAGTAGTAGTAGTAGTAGTAGTAGTAGTAGTAGTAGTATAGTAGTAGTAGTATAGTAGTAGTAGTAGTAGTAGTAGTAGTAGTAGTAGTAGTAGTATAGTAGTAGTAGTATAGTAGTAGTAGTAGTAGTAGTAGTAGTAGTAGTAGTAGTAGTAGTAGTAGTATAGTAGTAGTAGTAGTAGTAGTAGTAGTAGTAGTATTAGTAATGGTAGTAGTAGTAGTAGTAGTAGTAGTAGTAGTAGTAGTAGTAGTAGTAGTAGTAGTAGTAGTAGTAGTAGTAGTAGTAGTAGTAGTATAGTAGTAGTAGTATAGTAGTAGTAGTAGTAGTAGTAGTAGTAGTAGTAGTAGTAGTAGTAGTAGTAGTAGTAGTAGTAGTAGTAGTAGTAGTAGTAGTAGTAGTAGTAGTAGTAGTAGTATAGTAGTAGTAGTATAGTAGTAGTAGTAGTAGTAGTAGTAGTAGTAGTAGTAGTAGTAGTAGTAGTAGTAGTAGCAACAGCAGCAGCAGCAGTAGCAGCAGCAGAAGCAGAAGCAGCAGCAGCAGCAGCAGAAGAAGAAGAAGAAGAAGAAGAAGAAGAAGAAGAAGAAGAAGAAGAAGAAGAAGAAGAAGAAGAAGAAGAAGAAGTAGTAGTAGTAATAGTAGTAGTAGTAGTAGTAGTAGTAGTAGTAGTAGTAGTAGTAGTAGTAGTAGTAGTAGTAGTAGCAGCAGTAGTAGTAGTAGTAGTAGTAGTAGTAGTAGTAGTAGTAGTAGTAGTAGTAGTAGTAGTAGTAGGAGGAGGAGGAGGAGGAGTGAACAAATGGCTATGGAGGAACACGATCGCATGCCCGACATGAGGCATGATGATGATGAGGACTCCGCCCATGGCCAACGACACACACCTCTCCCACGCGTTGACAACACAACAGTCAGCAGGCGTTCACTGCCAGACTAAAAAAACAAGTATGTAATTGTACAACTTGCTAAACGCCATGTAGTCTCAACGGCCGTGTGTGCTAAAGGTTTGGTGTAACACGCGAGAACTGGCACACACCGTGCACAAATCAATAACGTATCGATCTTCTAGGGACCCGTGTGCCAGAGAATTACTGCCAGCGAAGGTCAAAATGGGCAAATAGCAGGAAATAATTCCAAGCGTGTTTTACAACTGGGACAAAGCACTGACGGCAAATACAAACAGGCAACACGCCAGCAACGTGTGACCGACAGCCATACAACGGTCAGTAAATTATACTGAGAGAGAGAGAGATAGAGATAGAGAGAGAGAGAGAGAGAGAGAGAGAGAGAGAGAGAGAGAGAGAGAGAGAGAGAGAGAGAGAGAGAGAGAGACCCCCACAAGCACACACACACACACACCCACCCATCCACCCACCCACCCACCCCCACACACACACACACACACACACACACACACACACACACACACACCACATACACAACGCACAACGTTAAAACCTTGCGGGAAAAAGAAAACAGGCAATGGTACGAAACAACCGTTAAGAGTATAAACACAAGCCATATTCACATTATCGTGTGTCATGTCGAGCTGCACCAGCCATACAGTTAATTAAAGAACAATAGATGAAATGGTTTGACCACCTCACAAGAATGTCATGGTACCGTGTGCCACAGAACCCCCACAATGAAGAAATGTAATGGGTATAGTGCAAGGGGCAGACCACGGAAACGATGGAGTGGTGTAAATAAGAACAGCCTTAGGGGAAACGAATACCAACTTTACAAAAAAAGTCGCTTAAAAGTCGACAAGGTCGATTTCATTGAACCGGGTTTTATCCCATATGGCTCGGCCTCTTTCCGCAGCGCGGAAAGCGTCGCACAAAGCACGAACTCCGTAGCTCCAGCGACGACCCACAGGAGTCTCCGAAAAATTTCACTCGTGAACCGAAGGACGCAGCCCGGAATCGAACCCACAACTTTCGGAGACCGAGTCAAACGGCTTTACCACTTAGCCACGGAGACTCCCGATACCAACTTAAAAAGAGCACTAGAAAGAGTGCATAAAATATCTTTACACCCCCTCTCCTCCCAACACTTATTACGAGAACACACAATGCTATTGTTGGGACTGGAAAAAAAAAAAAAGAGAGAGAGAGAGAGAGAGAGAAGAGAGAGAGAGAGAGAGAGAGAGAGAGAGAGAGAGAGAGAGAGAGAGAGAGAGAGAGAGAGAGAATCACACATTAGGTTATGGGTGGGACTGAGAGAGTTAATGTAAACACTAGCTGCAGCAGAAGCGATCACAGACCACAGTACTGCCCCTCTAGCTGATTGTGTTCATTAACATGGCAGATCTATACTGTCTGCAAGCTGTTGACCCCAAGCTTAGACACGCTTGGCTCAATTGATCATGATATATTCCTAATTATTACTTAACATTCAATGGCCTCTATATTCAAACGCACACAGTTGAGGCTAAGGTCGAGCTGCTTGACAACAGGGGTAATCGTGAGTTTTGGGATATACAAATACGTTAAGTACTGATTAACGTTCACTGAACGGGAAAGAATTCTAAGTAGAGACCAATATTTACCATAACTACTATTACATATATTGTCAGTAGTGATACTCTGAGAAACAATCTTCGGGTAGGATAGTATACTTCAATTCAGAAATCAAAGATAGGGGGCATATATTCGCTGGGACGTGCGGGTGTTCTGGGAAACCAGAGATGGACAGATTGGCTGGGTCTGCACCATTGGGTGGTGTACTGGTGCATGATCGGTGCGTGATATGGGGAAGACCCTTTTTGATCACCTGTATAGCGTAAATGAATAGATAAATCATCATAGCCTGAAGAGAATGGGCCTTCACGGAGTGATCAGAGGATCTGACCGATAATCAGTGTTCGGGGGAAAGGTCAGATGGGCAACATAATCAGACTACAACTGGTACCATTAGTATTGGGACTCTTCGCTGGCCGTTGAAGATGAGAACGGAGCTTGTAAGGAACTGTCTCGAGTGCTGTGATGTCGGTTCTTAACCCAACTCATACCATGAAGAAAAGATCGAGACTGAATTGGCCCATAAAAATATAGGATTAGCTTTATCAGGACGAAGAACTAGGGCAACCCCTGAGCAGGCAAAATAGACCGGTGCCCATGCTAGATTTACAATTATACAACCACTTCCCAAAAGGTGGTATACTGGTTAATAAACTAGCCTATCTAGACAGTGGTTCGGGTTCAAACCCCCAGTTATGACAGGGGAAACGTTTTCAACATGTGCAACCCTGAAGTCGACCCAATGTGTTGAAAAGAATTGTCTAGGAAAGAAAGATGACGTGGAAGGGAAATGGCCACCTCGCATAATCAAGGCCGTGAATATGTTAAAACCTGCTAACTGACACACCAACGGTAGTATCTGCCATGTGACAGTCTTTTACCCTTTACAATATGTATGGTATCTGATAAAGCACACACAGAGCGTGAGAGACGTAAGATGGTGCATGATGGTAGAAATTACCATGTTTTCACATGCATTCACTGTGGACAAACATTTACAGCACGAATTGACCTTATCAGCCACACTCGCCACCGCCATGGGTCGTAGTTATTAAACCTTTTTGAAGCACAATGTACCAAACTATCGAATGTCAAGACGGAAAGATGATAATGGTATTTGAGATTCTTCCTCACCTACCTTTCACATCCCCATGGAACGTCAGCCTATCTCACGCCACGCCTTTGCTAGACACGTTCACAATCGGTTGGATTTGGCAGCTAACCTTTTGTACGGATTGAGGTAATAGCAGCCCCTTAATATCTCTTACGGCATGCATGTTAAGTTACAGAGTTATTTATCTTTGCTTTCCTCAGGAAGTCGGCTCTGTGGTGAAGGTCTGACTGACATAATTCGTTATCCCGCATACCGCTATCGAAACACAGCTGCATGCGATTAGGCAGCAGACCGTATTGCGTTGGGTTTCATACAATGGTATGAGTGCCGTCGTTCAGAAAGCAATGGCAAACTACTGGAAGTAAACTTGCCAAGAAATCACAAACAGTTCAATCAATTCTGCGGTTGACTGTGACGTCCTGTAAAGGATATGAAACTAACATTAACTTTCCTCGGGGGGGGGGGGGGGGGAGGGCGTTACCACGCCGGCATCTTCTATTCTGGTTCACGCAAATCCTTGCCCGTGCTAAGGGGTGCGTGCAATGTGCTGTGCACCTCCTTGTGTTACCCTATAGGAAGAAACTGAAGCTCGAGACAAGGACCTTCACTCGGGCATGTTTCCTAAGTGACTCAATGAACATGCTCAAGAAGATAGAGATGGGGTGGGTCCGAAGAGAGTGGCTGCTGTCTCTGGGCCGGTCTCGGCCGGCAAAGATTAGTTTCATCTTCGTGCCAGGGCATGCGGGTGTACAAGGGAATGAACAGACTGACAGGCTTGCGGGTGAGGCTACTGTGGAAGACGGACGAGCCATGGACCAGGCTGGTATACTGAATGCTCTACTAGAAGAAGTAAGTTGTTTGCGAGAACCAAGTGATGACTGAATCTTCAACCATGGTCAGACTGAGAGAACAGCAAGTTAAAAGAGGTGTGGTCAAACAAGAACACTATGCAGGAAGCCAAAGAATATTAATAAACCAACACAGAAATGGTATCGTTAGCCGCTACACGCTGCGGGATTTGCTGAGGAGGGGATACGAGCATTTATGGACTGAATGGTTCGATGTGCAGAGAGGATGATCTGTCGACTAACTAACTAACTAACTAACTAACTAACTAACTAACTAACTAACTAACTAAATAACTAACTAACTAACTAACTAACTAAATAACTAACTAACTAACTAACTAACTAACTAACGAACGAACGAACGAACGAACGAACGAACGAACGAACGAACGAATGAACGAACGAACGAACGAACGAACGAACTAACTAACTAACTAACTAACTAACTAACTAGAAACTGAAGCACTTATGGTGGTATTCCTGCCAAGTCTAAAAGATCATCTTCAAGGCTAGCTAAAACAACAGTCCCAGGCCCATTCATCGGTTCTAGAAAGTGTTCATCTGGTCTTGTGTCTACGGTTTCCACAACAGAAGTCCGGAGCGCGACACGACGACAGATAACCTGGTGGAATGTTTACAGTACGCCGATAACATTGATAGATGGCTCTTCACCTTGCCGACACGACGTCTCACGTCCTTCGCGGTAACTGTACTGTAAGATATTCTCTTGTATACACGGAAGCCACAAACAATATGTTGGACGATTTATTGCCTGGCGTATTTCGCTGCATCTCGTCCGGTGCGTACTGCAGAGTTATTTATCATATGAAGTGAATAAATGAATAATATTACTTAGTGCCGGGTGGTCTAACATTATGGGGTTAGTACCATGTCGCGTAGCAGACCGTGTCGCGTTGTGTTATAACGTGCTGGTATGGGAACCGGTCGTTCAGAAAGCAATGGCAAACTACTGAACGTAAAACTTGCCTAGTACATCAACAGCAGCTGAAAAATGCTGGTATTGACTGCAACGTCCTGTAAGGGATATGCAACATTAAAAAAAAAAACCATATATACCTCATTACGTGAACAAGGGACATAATTTACTTACAATATACATACAGACAGGTTATGAAGGAAGCCAAAGATGTATTAAAATTAGTTGATATTGTGTATCTGACAGTGGTTCTCAACCTTTTTTGGCCCATTCCCCCCTTCACCATATTTTCAGAACGCCATTCCCCCCCCCCCCTCCTATGAAAAATTTGGCCCGTTCCCCCCTTCACCGTATTTTCAGAACGTCATTCCCCCCCCCCCCCCCTTTCATATTTCCTATCTAAAAATCCCCTCACCCCTACACAGTATACGTAAAAGTGGAAGGCAAATGTAATAGCATATACTAAAACAAGTCTAGACATCCACATAAAACATGATTTGTGGGTCTATTTACTTTATAAAATTAATTTTAGAAGGACGAGACATACATAACTGTAAAGTATGAAGGGAAAAACTATGTCAAGTAATCGGTTCTTGTATTAACACGATCTTGAAATGGTCTTCATTTCCCCCCTGGAAACCCTGAAATTCCCCCCTGGGGGGGAATTCCCCACCGGTTGAGAACCACTGGATCAGAACAGACGTGCAGGCGTTACAGTGAGTTACATGATCAACTCTGTCTTTCCATCTTGTTGACGGTACATCGCTCAATCCATCTGTCTATCATTCCGTCTGTCTGTTGCTCTATACGTCTATCTGTATGTTTGTCCATAAGTCTGTTTATCTGTCTTTCTGTCTGTACCTTGGTTTATAAATCTGTCTGTTTTTATGTTCGCCCATTTATCTGTCTGGATGTCCATCCACCTGTCTGTCTTTGTGTCCACCTACCTACCCAACTATCCACAAGTTCCTCTATCCATCCATCCATCCATCCACACATTCACCCACCCACCCATCCTTCTATTACTTAATTATTAATCCAATCATCCACCCACCCATCCACCCATCAATCCACCCACCCACTCATCCATCCATCTTTCTATCACGTATATATGCATCCAATCATCCACCCATCAATCGACTCACCCATCCATCCATTCACCCACTCAACCACCCATCCATCTATCCTTCAATAACCTATCTATTCATCTAATCCTCCACCTATCCATCAACCCATCCATCCCCCCTTCCTTCCTTCCATCCATCCATCCACACGCTTTCCAGTCTGTCTCTCCTCCTAGTTCTCTCTTCTATCTTGAACTAGTGCACAACCCCACTTCGGCTGTCTTGTCTAACCGAGTGTTGTGTTTAACTGTCTCCGTGACTCAGTGCTGATACTATCCCACCCACCATCTACAGCAAACAAGTACACACTTGCACATCAACACGGACTTACTGTCTGCAAGAAAGATAATTGACACACCGATTAGTTGGAAGATCCGCGTTATAAAATATCAACCAACTGAAAGAATGCCGGTCATAACTACAGAAACAATATAAAACAACAAGAATTAATTCAGCTTTACAGAACACAAATATGGAAAATACAGAACGTTGCGGCCACTAGCTTTCATCAGCAAACAAATACACCAATCATAACATATACACAAGGGGAAGACAAGGTTTTTTTAATGCCTATGGAAAGAACAATTCCCAGCAAACCAAGAAGTGGGGGGGGGGGGGAGAGACGCAGGTGCTGGGTGGGACACACGCTGAGAAAAAACACGTTAATAGAATAACGGAACAAGCAAGACAACAGAAATAGACGGAGAGCTGAAGCTTGAGGAGGAGAGGATTCCAGACAGAGATGACGAGCGTGTGTGTGGGTGGGTGTGTGTGTGTGTGTGTTGTGGGTGTGTGTGTGTGTTGTGGGTGTGTGTTGTGGGTGTGGTGTGTGTTGTGTGTTCTGTGTGTGTACTGTATGTGGTTGTGTGTGTGTGTTGTGTATGGGTGTATGTGTTGTGCGTGTGTGTTGCGTGTGTGGGTGTGTATATATGTTACATTAATAATACAAGTAAAGGCCGTCGCATGACGCACAAATCTGGTTCTGATGTGAAGTGATATGCCTCCACATATTCTAGGTTACCACGATTCCGAGGTGGCCAGTTCTCGTCACCCTGTATTTCCTTTTGTCTTATCTTTAGCTAGCTCGACCCCCACAGCCCTACCTCATCTACTGTCCTGCCAGCTTTGCTTAGGCGTTCATGTCTCTTCACAAATCTCGGTCTTTGGTGTTCTGGATCAACTCTGCTGATGATAGTTCTTTATGCCACCGTCTCAGTCCATCCAGCATCATTTCTCTTGGTCGGCCTCTGCCTTTCTTTCCCTTGATCTTTTAGTAGTCACGGTGTTCTGCAATGCCCCTCTTCTCATCACATGAGCAAAGGAAGCTGTTTGTCTCTTTCTTATTGTTGTATATAATGTTCTAGTTTCATCAGCCTTTGTTTACGAATAACATTTTTTACAATTGTACGAACAAGAACATTTGTGTCTGGGTGTGCGTGTGTGTTACTTCTGAACATAGTCACACTGCCTAGCAACACATTTGGTCCACCTGTCTATTAACTTGTTGATGTCTTCTAGGAAACAGTTTTTGGGTGTGGCCTTCGGCCAATTTTGCACCGACTCCGTTACCTCGTTGTCATCTATAAAACTCTGACACCGCAAATGCCCTTAAAAGGGCCTAGGCAAGTAAAAGTCCAATGGCAGAAAGTCTGGACTGTATGCTGGATGTTTCAAGACCACTCACTGTATGTGCAGCCGTATGAGGGCGGGTGTTGTCGTGCAAAAACAATACTCGTTTTGAGAAATGTCCCCGATGTTTCAACATACCGCGAGTTTAAGTTTGTTCACCAGCATGTCACTGTATCGATCACTAACGTTTCACCCCTTTCCTGGAAATGCATTGATACAGGGCCATTGATATACCATAAGACGGCCATCTTGACTTTCCTAGCGGATTTTCGGGTTTCGAATTTTTTTTTCTTAAACGGACACAAGGGGTGTTTCCATTGCATCTTTCTGTCTATTCATATCCTCTCCCTTGACCCAAACAACTGTCTCTATACTGAACCAGCAAGAATAATGCCTCGTTGTTCTTCCCTGGCGCAAGTCGAAAGTAGGGGAAGTCATTTTGTAATCGCTACTGCTCATCCACAAACTACTCGATCCTCACGACCCTATATGGTGGACTGCTTAAGTGCCAACCTGTGTCCTGAAATGTGATTTTTCGTTGGCCATACTCTTCCATGCACTTTATAATAAAATGTATCTTACTTAAATACTTTCCCTTGCATGTCTTTGTCTGTCTCACTCTCTTTCTCTATCCCTTTCATTCTCTGTCTTTTCTGTCTGTCTGTCTATCAATCTATCTGTGTGTGTGTGTGTCTGTCTGTCTGTCTGTCTGTCTGTCTGTCTGTCTGTCTGTCTGTCTGTCTGTCTGTCTGTCTGTCTGTCTGTCTGTCTGTCTGTCTGTCTGTCTGTCTGTCTGTCTGTCTGTCTGTCTGTCTCTGTCTCTCTCTCTCTCTCTCTCTCTCTCTCTCTCTCTCTCTCTCTCTCTCTCTCTCTCTCCTCTCATTCTCCCCGACACCATTCCCATATTTCCTCAACTTCCCTGTGTGATCCTCAACAGCCAGCACTTCAGCTTTAAGTGCTGCCTGATGGAACGAAGAGATTGCCAAAACGAAACACACACACAAGTCAGATGCAATAACGTAAGGCCTAAGAAACCACGAGAAACATTACGCGATAATCAGAAACTTCTGTAGATCATGCGGACCCATTTTCCCGCCTTGTGGTGTAACCAGTAGCTCTGAGGAGTGTTGGGTATATGGTGCGAGCCCCACATTTGTATAGACCCATCAGCCATCGATGGACTATGTGGTCAGTTGACCAACGGTCACATTTGCTTCTCGAGTTGACCGACGGTCACATTTGCTTCCCGAAAACTTTTCTGGTACACATTTTAGACCAGGTCGACTCGGACACCCAGTTCACATTTTAAACACCTCCACCTAGATGAGGATTCGAACTCATGGCAACCGGGCAGACAGGCGAGCATCCAGCTACTAGGCTACCGTGACTACAGTCATCATAATCATGTGCCATGCTGATAAGCGTGGGCGGTCATGTTTCGCCGTCTCACACGATCACTAAATTGTTGTCTGTCAAGAAGGCAAGGTGCCAGTATGGAACTTGATATAGAAATAGTATTCTTCTTTCACCCTATCCCCCCTCACTCCCCCCCCCCAACCATAGGCACTCACCTAAAGCTCTCTTACCTTTAGCTATCCCATGAAGCTGTGTCTACGTCCTCCCCCATTTTATCCATTTCTTTTGCATCTTTTCTTTTCCGTGTGTTTTATGTCTTCATGTTTCTTTTCCCCTGGGGGTTCCAGACAAACGCCATTCTAGTTATAGAATTCTCAGACGTGCTCAGTGTTATGTCCTTTCCAGTTCCAGTGTCATTTCTTCAGCTCTTGTTTTACTAGTAATTTCTAGTTCTCTCCGCGAGCTCCACATTTGTGATTTTATCATACCATTCTATTCATTCTATTTTTCGAAGGCACCAATTAATGAATGTTTGTATTTTATCTGTAATCGTTTTCATCGTTTTCCACATTTCTGATCCATACGGTAATATTGATTTACTGTTAGAACTGGATATTTTAAATTGTGTGCTAAATTAAATTTCTTTTGGCCTCCACATATTTCCTAGTGCTATAAAATACCACTCAAACATGTCACTTCATTGTACCACGCTGCTCATCATCATCATGTGCCATGCCGGTAAGCGTGGGCGGTCATGTTTTGCCATTTCACTCGATCACCAGAGTCGTGGATCAGCTCAGTGGTCTTGTCTCCACCATACAACGTGGTCAAGCTATCTAGCTACTTGATATTGAAATAGTATAGTATATAAATATATATTTTCTCCAACAAACGGACCTGAACAAGTACAAACGAATCAATTGTGCTGAAACAAATGGACAGATGAAGAAGAGTGGGGAAACGCAACACAAAATTATGTGCAAAAATAAAAGAACCACACTGAAACTCACCGTTATACTGGCAGATGCAACAAATAATTCCAATTCCTGATTACTCACGATGTCTGGCATGCATAACAGGCCCCGAAACAAACACAAGTCTGGAGTTAGTCCACAAGATCAATGCCGGTCGTGATCGGGTGGGCGATCAGAAAATCACAACTCCCAACTCCACAGCCGGCGAATCCGATAAAACGAACGAATATACACCGGTAATAAACAACACAAGAGGTGAAATCCTTTTCTTGTCGATATTTCTACAACCGGTTGCTTCTTGGAAAGACGAAATGGAAGGCTTCTTGCAGCTGAATAAACTGTTCGGGGTTTCTTTTCGTATTTCTTGCTGCCTAAGTTGGGATCAACTTGCTGCCATGTTTCGCTCGTCTGCTAGAAGCTGGCGCGTGCGAATGTATGGTGCTCGGTTTAATCATTGTTGCTTTTTGTGTGTGTCGATTTTAGTCAAGTCATCTTTCTGGAAGTTCAAAAGTAAACAGTTATATTTAGAACAAAAATTAAAACGTAATACAGGATAAGATAAATATGGCCAATATTTAACTATTATTGTATTATGGGGTGGGTCCCGCGGTGGCGCAGTGGTTAGGGCACTTGCTTGTCCGCCTGGGTGTCATGTTTTCAAATACCATTCAAGCTAGATAATTTTTATGACTTCAGCTTCTCGATCACCCAGTCTAAAATTGGCACCATAAATGTTCTGGGAGGTAAAAGTTGCTGTCCTGCTATTGACAAGATCACATACCAAGTGCCGATTGATCTTCATGATGTGGGAAGAGGTTCGATTCCATTATACCATTGTTACTACCTCGTTCAACCTCAAAGAGAAGTTATATTAGGGACAATCCCTGGCTCAGATTAATAATCCTGTGACCGTAACAGGTATAAATGGGATATTAATTTGAAAGTGATTGTTGTCCAAATAAGGTAATAGCCGGAAAGAAGTCCTTTGCTTTCCTTTATATGCTATGTACTACTTGCAGTAGTGATCTTTCTGTACCAGGACACCAACAGCTGACGCTGCTAGACATGAACATTTTGTCAAAAGCACAAGACATTTGATTTACCAACACACAACGGGAACGATCAGTCGCAAAAGCTGGCAGATATGTTAAGGTTGAGATGGGAGCATCTATCGACCCCTCATGGGTATGATGATGATGATCCTTACTAATCAATAATATAAGTTATATATATATATATATATTTGGGGGCTGAGTGGTCTAGAGGTATGGTGTCTACCTCGAGTGCTGGAGGTCCCGGGTTCAAACCCCGGTGATGACCGGGATTTTTTCACGTGGACTTCTAGTAATAAAAATTAAAATTCCCCCTGGTCTCTGGGTAGTGAGATCGGACGCCCGTGTGTATTGTTGCGCACGTAAAAATCTCTTGGCAGTTGGAAATAGAAAAAAAAGTGCCTAATGGCGCTGCCAGGGCAAAATTTCGAGTTAAAAATCTACCCAAAAGTATTTTCAGGATCCTCGCCGGTGCTACGGAGTTCGTGCACTGAGCTGGGTTTCTCCAGACTCATATTTGAGGTAGGAGGAAAACGGAGCTCTTGTGGGTTCCACTCGTGTGCCGTGATGTTGATCCATCGACTAAACTAAACATAAGTTATATTTATTTCCAGTATTTCTAGACATCACTTCTGTAATAAATGTGTTGACATAGGTGGGAATCTGATGCAAACAGCTTCAACGAGATTGTGTAAAGGTGGTTTTTGAAAGCGTGTCACACTTTTGCCTAGCTAGTTAGTTAACTCATTAGTTCATTAGATAGTAAGTTAGTTCACTCTAGTTAGTTAGTTCATTAGTTAGTCAGTTAGTTAGTTAGTTCATTAGTTAGTTAGATAGTTAGTTCATTAGTTAGTTAGATAGTTAGTTAGTTAGTTAGTTCATTAATTAGTTAGATAGTTAGTTCATTATTTTGTTAGTTAGTTTATTAATTAGTTAGATACTTAGTTAGTTCATTAGTTAGTTAGTTTGCCAGTTAGATAATTAGTTAGTTAGTTAAATAGTTAGTTTGTTAGTTAGTTCATTAGTTAGTTAGATCATTAGTTAGTTAGTAAGTTCATAAGTTAGTTAGTTCATTAGCTAGATAGTTAGTTAGTTTATTAGTTAGTTAGTTAGTTAGTTAGTTAGTTAGCTAATTAATTAGTTAGTTAATTCATTAGTTAGCTAGTTAGTTAGTTCATTAGTTAGTCAGATAGTTAGTTCATTACTTAGTTAGTTACTTAGTTCATTAGTTAGTTAGTTCATTAGTTAGTTATATAGTTAGTTCATTAGTTAGTTAGTTACTTAATTCATTAGTTAGTTTGTTCATTAGTTAGTTAAATAGTACACTAGTTAGTTAGTTCATTAGTTAATTAGATAGTGAGTTAGTTCATTAGTTAGTTAGTTAGTTCATTAGTTAATTAGTTAGTTAGTTCATTAGTTAGTTAGTTCATTAGTCAGCCAGTTAGTTAGTTAGTTAGTTAGTTAGTTTAGTTTAGTTAGTTAGTTAGTTAGTTAGTTAGTTAGTTAGTTAGTTAGTTAGTTAGTTAGTTAGTTAGTTAGTTAGTTGGTTAGTTAGTTAGTCAACAGATCATTCTCAATGCTCATCTAACCATTCAGTCTATGAGTGTTCGGATCCCCTCCTTAGTAAATCCCGCAGCGTGTAGCGGCTCACGACACCAGTTCCGTGTTGGTGTATTAATTGTCATTAATTTCTCGCATAGTGTTCTTGTTTGGTCACAAATCTTTTAACTTGCTGTTCTTGCAGTCTAATTGACCACGGTTGTAGATTCACAGTCATCACTTGATTCTCGCAAACGACTTACTTCTCGTAGAGCTTTCAGTATATCAGCCTGGTCCATGGCTCGTCCGCCCTCCACAGTAGCCTTACCTGCAAGCCTGTTAACCTGCTCATGTCCTCGAACACCCGCATGCCCTGGCCCGAAAATGAAACTAATCTTTGCCAGTCGTGACCGCTCCAGAGACACCAACCACTGTCTTTGGATTTACCCTATCTCTATCTTCCTGAGCATGCTCATTGAGTTACTAAGGAAACATACCCGAGTGAAGGTCTGTGTCTCGAGCCATGTTAATGCTTTACTTACTGCCATAACTTCCGTAGTCAGACTACTTGTGGTCTAGGCAAAGCTTTGGCTTGCCACCCGGTAATCCCGTGTTCGAATCCCCATCGAGGCAGCCATTTCTTTTTTAAATAAACGCAGGCTGCTATGTCGACTCAGCCGAAATCTTCTTCTTCTTCTTCTTCTTCTTCTTCTTCTTCTTCTTCTTCTTCTTCTTCTTCTTCTTCTTCTTCTTGTTCTTTTCTTTCTTTCTTCTTCTTCTTCTTCTTCTTCTTCTTCTTCTTCTTCTTCTTCTTCTTCTTCTTCTTCTTCTTCTTCTTCTTCTTCTTCTTCTTCTTCTTCTTCTTCTGCTTCTTCTTCTCCTCCAAGCACTATTTCGCAGACGTATAATCCAGATTTAGATAACAGCTACCGTGCTAGCCTAACGGTTCACACATCTCGGTCACATCTCCGCTACACGCGTGTGCTGTGGTGTGTTGCGTGCATCGCTATCTCATATGTCCTGATATCTGAAACTTGAATCGACCATTCACACTGACAGTATTACGTCATACCTATTCATGCATCTCTATGCACCTATTTACACGCCGTTGAATCTGAGAATCAGTGTGCCCGAATGCCGCTGTTTCTTTAACACGTTAACTGTCTGCCATTTACTGCCTATAGTACCTTGCGGTGTAGGACATGTTAGTCTTAACCTTGAGGAACTAAGGCCGCCTGGCTAGTACAGTCGCCGTGAACACGTTAAATAAGGGATTAAAATTGTAGACTCCTATTTACTTTCGTCACCAGACGGATTTATAATCAGACTGCTACTGGAGCCATTAGTATTGGAACTTGGAACTCTTCGCTGGCTGTTGCAGACGAGGACGGAACACGTATGTAAATGTCCCGGATGCTGTCATTGTCGATTCTTAACGCAACTCAACTCAGCTCAACCCCAATAATAAAATGTATAGCAGGACATTTTTGGAAAGTAATGGCGACGGATGAGATAATGACATCAGCCACGGAATGTATGGCTAGTCTAAAGAAACATCCATTCATTCAGTAGCGCCTCGCTCCCATAACAACTATCCGGAAAACTGCTCGGTCATACTCAAGATGTTTCGCGCCCGACACATCCATTTGGGGATCATCTGCCACATCCTGCACTCATCTTCTCTTTGGCCTTCCTCTTCCTCTCTTCCCATGCATATTTTTGTTTCGCATATCCTTTACAGGACATCGCTGTCAACATCAGCATCTTTCAGCTGATTGTTGATTTCTTGGCAAGATTACGCTCAGTAGTTTCCCAGGCATATACCCCTCCATTATTGTTCTCTCCAAACTTTCATGACGTTTCAAGTAACCAAAATATTTCAATTTTCTTTATTTTATCGTCCTTAGTAGCCAGCCTTCTTTAACTGATTCAGTTCCGAAGGATAATATCTCGCCAAATGTGATCTTCCCATTTGGACAGAGGGGCGATACATAACCATACTAGGGTCATTGGGTTATTTGTTTCGTTTCTTGGTATCTTCCGCAATTTCAATGTTTAGTACACGGAAATTTGCATTATAATACTTGTTCATTTGATTATGTATCATGTTTGGTCCAGACCTACTTATTGCTTGTCACTAAATCAGTTAATATTCAGATCTTGTCGTATGGATGCATTTGTTTATTTTCTGTATCCAAGATATTCTTAGAACCCGTCTATAACATTTATATTCAAAGGCATTTATGCGCTGTTCACCTTGTTTAGTAAAGTGTCCAGGTCTCACAGGCATATGTTGCAATAGGAAAGATTCATGCTCCTACAAATCTATTGTTTGTAGGTCAATCTATCAATTTATTCATAACACACCCAATCAGTTAATATGACACACCCAGTCAGATAACATCGCACTCCAAATCAGTTAACATAACACACCCAATCAGTTTGGGCATGGAGATACGCCTTTCCAGTGTCTTGCTCAATCCACCTACACAACAGCCACCCCAAGGTGCCTCTTTCCATTGTTCCCGTGGGGAGTTGGTTATACAGTGGAACCTCGCTTAACGAGCATAATTCGTTCCAGAACCTTACTCGTAAAGTGAAACACTCGTTAAGCGAAACAGTTTTCCCCATACAAATTAATGTAAAATACGATAATGAGTTCCATGCCGAAAAAATACTCAAAATATTTTGTATAGCGTTTATTCAAAGAAAACTATATATACATTGTTAAGGAGCGTGATTCATCTTCCATGTGTGTGTGGATGGAATGATGTGTGGGTATGGATGATTGATGTGTGAGTAGGTGAGGGATATGTGTGTGTGTTGGTGCGGGATGTGCGTGTGTGAGTGGTATGTGTGTGTGTGGTTGGAGGGTGTGTGTGTTGTTGGAGGGTGTGTGGGTGGGTGGAGCATGTGTGTGTGTGGGTGAGCTTGAGTGTATTGGGGTATGTGTGAGTGGGTGGAAAGATGCATGTGGGTGGGTGAGGGATGTGTGTGTGGGTGGGTGCGAGATGTCTGGATTGGCGGCGGGATCTGTTAGTGGGTGGAGGGATGAGTGGGGGATGTGTGGTGGGTGGGTGATGTGTGGGTATGGATGGGTGATGTGTGAGTAGGTGAGGGATGTGTGTATGGGTTGGTACGGGATGTGTGTGTGGGAGGGGGATGTGTCACATAACATGAGAATATGCATTGTTTATGCTTACAACATTCATTTGACAATGTTTTTTTCCTATGTGAATGCAACAATGCACTGTTGATGAACGAAAGATGAGTGATTGGAAGGGCCGAATGTAAGACGGGCCTACGCACCCAATTTATTACCCTTTGAAAATAAAGATCAATTCAATTGAATTCAATTCAATTCAATTCCTCTTCTATCGCGGAATGAACAAACCTGGAATGAGAATTCGATTTGTAGAAAAAAAAAAAAAAAAAAAAGATAACAATTGAAATAATTAATTCACAATTTATAATACATACCTAATTCTTTTTTACTAGAAAGTTGTCTAGAGAAATTTGTTTTTGCCGACGCTTCAGAATTTGATGGAAATGCGACACAGCATTATCATTAAATAAATTAGTAGCTCTCATAGCCACTGCCTTATTAGGGTGATGGTTCTCAATGTACGATGCAACAGTTTCCCATGCTTTCAGCATTTGCTCAGAAGATTGTTAGTTTTCTGTTACCTTCTCCTCCCCCTCGGACAAACTCTCCTCCACAACTTCTTGCTGTGAAACACAATGTAATTCCATAAGCTCTGCGGTGGTCAGCTCTTGGCAATGCTCCTCCACAAGCTCATCGATATCTTTGTTATCCACCTCCAGTCCCATGATCTTGGCCAAAGACACAATCTCGTTGACTACAAGCTCCACAGGTACTGTCTCAAACCCCTCAAAGTCACATTCGACAACGCTCTCCGGCCAAAGCTTCTTCCAAGCAGAAGTGAGTGTTCTCTTGGTAACCCCTTCCCACGCCTTGTCGGTCATCTTGAGGCAGGCAACGATGTGGAAGTGATATTTCCAAAACTCTCTGAGAGTGAGATTGGTCCCTTCAGTCACCTCAAAACAACGCTCGAAGAGCGCTTTAGTGTAGAGCTTCTTAAAGTTAGAAATAACCTGCTGGTTCATAGGCTGGAGTAACGGAGTAGTGTTGGGAGGCAGAAACTGGATCTTGATGAATTTAAATTCTTCAAGAAGGCCATCTTGTAGTCCTGGAGGATGGGCAGGAGCGTTGTCCATAACAAGCAAGATTCCGACCTCGCTATTGCACAATCCAGGACTTCCCCTCCCCTAGTCACTCGTTATGCGAAACGTCACTCGTTCAGCGAGTCATTTTATTTTTACAATTTATTTTGCTCGTTATGCGAAGTACTCGTTATGCGCGCCTGGCCAGTTGCATTCCCGGGTCATTTAGTCGAGCTAACGTCAATCTCATCAGTATCTGCCAGTTGGGTCTGCACTGCAGTGATTATACCAGCCCTGCCAATGCTTCTTCCCGGTCGTATTAGTGCATTGTTTGCCAGCTAGTCTACGCGTTCATTTCCTTAACCTGCCGTGTGGCTGTGTGCGTACATCCAGTTAGTTCCTTGGTGGGAAGCGTGGCTTCCAAATGCGGTCTATCCATTCCGAGTAAAAACGCATTAAAAATAAGAATTGTTAAACGTAATATATTCAACACTACAACATGGCACGGGCCTGGTCTGTGGCGATGGGGATACGCAAGCAGTTCGTAATCCCGTATACCCGCGTTCTAAACACAGCTGTGTGTGATTTGGCAGCAGACCGCCTATGTTTGTGTTTATGGAATGGTATAGGTGCCGGTCCTTCAGAAAGCAATGGCAAACTACTGAACTTAAATTTGCCCAGGAATCACAAACAGCTAACAAATGCTGGGGTTGACTGATACGTCCTGTAAGGATAAGCAACAACAAGAACAACAAAATATGACACTGACGCTTAGACATTGAAAAATCAGAAAGTCGAATAGAGGCCCTGAAAATGTGAATATACAGAAGAATATGTCGTATTTTATGGAAACAAGAAACATCAAACACAGAGGATCTGGATAAATTAGAAATGAAAAGAGAATTGATGAAAGAAATTTTAAAAAAAAAAACAGGCAAGTAAAATATTTCCGCCACGTTAAAAGACATAACACTCTTATAAAAACCATACTGGGGGGGGGGGGGGGGTTGTGAGGTTGAAGGCAAGTGAGCAAGGGGTAGACAACGATACAAGTGGGAAGATAGCATCAAGCTGAGGACAAACAGCAATCTGACAGGATGTACAGTCAGGGCGAGAGACAGACAATGTTGGAGATCCGTTTCAGCCAACCTTCATTGTGGAGACGGCACCTGATTGATAGATTGATTCAGAGTGAAGATATTCGGTTGTGTTCCTTCTGAGTATACCGCCCATGCAGACGACGCGTGGGCGCATTGACTTTTGGAATATTCAAGGAGAACAATGTCAAGGCAACCTTTGCCGGATTCACACGTTCGTGATTTCTGAAGCATATTCACGGTGTATGATGTGATTATCTAATGTGTGGCTAATTGTTTTGCTGCCCACGCGAGTGCTCTGGGGGAAGTTATGATCTTCATATACAAGCTGAATGTAATTGTCTGGAAAGCGCTGATGTATACGAAAACAACACACAACACGAAGACAACACACAGCACGAAGACAACATACAGCACGAAGACAACACACAGCACGAAGACAACACACAGCACGAAGACAACACACAGCATGAAGACAACACACAGCACGAAGACAACACACAATACGAAGACAACGCAACGTCTCGAAATATGGTTCGAACTTACTGCAGGAGAAAGACACCAGGAGTCATGGTCCGCCCTCCAGAGAGTATTCTTAACGCAGTTAAGATCTTCATATACAAGCTGAATGTATTTGCCTGGAAAGCGCTACTGTGCTCTTTAATTGTTTTCCCCGTAGTGTATGTATTGATCGACACTTACAGAAGTTGAATAACGGAGATACAAACAATAGATTGCGCTATTTATTTCCTGGCGTATTTCGGTGCATCTCGTCAGGTAAATACTGCAGTAATCACACAGCATAAAAAAAAAGTCGCTTAAAAGTCGACAGGGTCGACTTCATTGCACCGGGTTTTATCCCATATGGCTCGGTCTCTTTCCGCAGCACGGAAAGCGTCGCACAAAGCACGAACTCCGTAGCTTTTAGCGACGACCCACAGGAGTCTCCGAAACATTTAACTCGTAAACCGAAGGGTGCGGCCCGGAACCGAACCCACAACCTTCGGAGCACGAGTCAAACGGTCACAGCATAAAGTAAAGTAATTAGATAAATCCTTCAAGCTGAAATTACACATATTCGTGGTGGTTGTGGTGGTGGTGGTGGTGGTGGTGAATAGTGATGGTGGCAGTGGTGATGGTGATGGTGGTGGTGATGATATATCTTCTAGATATGAATGCTGTTCTGCCAGTTTCCTTATCTCAGTTGCCGGCGCTGTGACGAAGGGTGACGAAAGGAATTCATAATCCCGCATACCGCGTTAGGAACACAGCCTTGCATTGGTTTTCATGCAATGGTTTGAGTGCCGGTTGTTCAGAAAACAATGGTAGACTACTGAAGCAAAACTTGTCAAGAAATCACAAACATAAAAAAATGCTGGGGTTGACTGCGATGTCCTGTAAAGGATATGCAAAAAAATGTATCTCAATGTCGACCGCAACATGAAACTGTTTTCTCCCCAACGTAATGACAACCTTAAAGTGGTTATGCATGTCTGCTTGTATATCAGTTCATTCTTCTTTTGTTGAAGCTTATCCAGGTCACTACGTCAGTTTCAGCCGCTCCGAGCCACCAGTTCTGAGACTGCCATTTTGTCGTGGATAGCTCTCTCTGCAGGGGGTGTTTGTTGTCAGTTGATACTCTTATGTATGTCTTCACTTGTGCAATTTTCTGCCTGGTGGCCATCGTCGGTAAACATGGGACGTATCGCATGGTCGGGGAGGGATTGTCTTGTGTGCAGCCGACTAGGGGTCTCGTTGCTTAGTGTTGTGTCTTGTCTAATCTGTCTAACTGGGTTTTGCTAACATTAAAGAGGCACAGAAGATAGTCGATGGCGCTTAGCATAGGTCCCTGGTACAGGAGAGAGAGAGAGAGAGAGAGAGAGAGAGAGAGAGAGAGAGAGAGAGAGAGAAATGGAGAGACAGAAGGAGAGATAGAGAGACAGAGAGAGATACAGGGTGACCGAGACACACACAGAGACATAGGCAGAGTGAGACAGAGAAAGACAGAGACCGACATAGACACAGAGAGAGAGAGAGAGAGAGAGAGAGACAGGGAGATACAGACATAGGCAGAGTGAGACAGAGAAAGACAGACAGAGACCGTTATAGACAGACAGAGAGAGAGACATGGAGATGCAGACATAGACAGAGTGAGACAGAGAAAGACAGAGACCTATATAGACAGAGACAGACAGGGAGAGACAGACAGAGACAGAGTGAGATAGAGAGAGACAGAGAGAGACATGGAGATGCAGACATAGACAGAGTGAGACAGAGAAAGACAGAGACCGACATAGACAGAGAGAGACAGGGAGAGACAGACAGAGACAGAGTGAGATAGAGAGAGAGAGAGAGACAGAGAGACACAGAGAGAGAGAGAGAGAGAGAGAGAGAGAGAGAGAGAGAGAGAGAGAGAGAGAGAGAGAGAGAACGCAGGAACGAACGAATTTTATTTTCAAAGATTATAATTGGGCACGCATGCCTGTCTGACATTCCGACCATCTTATCTCTCTGTTTGGTTATCTCTCTGTTTTTCAGACTTCCGGCTTCAAGATGGCGACGGACGGTCGTGTTGTTTTGTGTTCGTTAACTTTTTCGCGTAGGGGATGGATTTATTCATCTCTTGCGTGTAATTGGTGTGCCAGGATGTAAAACCAGGAGTTTCTACTCAAGATCTGCGCGGGTGCTACGGAGTTCGTGCATCGAGCGAAGCCTTCCTTGAGTGAATTTTCAGCAGCGTGTGTGGTTCTCAGCAGTCTGTGTTTACGTTTTTTCAACATGGCGGAACAACGTGTGTTTTCCGAGGTTTCAGCAGTCAACAGAACGAAGCGGCGTGGTAGCCGCGCAGGGAGGAAGAAACAAGGTAAGCGCGGTGGTTTGAGACGTTTTAGACTCAAGTGTCACCGTCTAGGACTCAGGAACATCCGTATTCTATATTGGAACTGTGCCAGTGTAAAACAACGGGGCTCTATTTTAGAAACCCTAGTTTACAGGAACGACATTGTAGCACTCCAGGAGACGAGACTGGGCGATCAGCCACTCCGAATTGCCGGCTTCAAATGTTTCTACAACAGACGACATCTGGGAACGGCGATTCTCGTTCGCGACAGCATGGTGGCGTCAGAGCTAGACATGTCCAGTTGGGACAGTGACGATATACAAATACAGGCGTTGAGAGTTCATTCCAGTATACCATTCGTGTTGGTTAATGTTTATGCCCGCAATGCGAGTGTGGACGCACAGAAGTGGCAGTGCTTAAGTGGCATATTAGGCCACGAGAGAAATGTTATTTTCTGTGGTGACTTCAACGCTAAAGGCAGATCATGGGGAAACACTTCCTCCAATACACAAGGGGAGGAGCTCGAGACTGCACTGGAAACCATCGACCTGGTTTGTATCAACAGTGGCTGTGTCACCAGGACAGCAAGCCGTCCAGGCGATGAGGACAGTGCTATTGATCTGGCGCTAGTTTCACCTTTACTCACTACAGTGTGTAGATGGGGTGTCCTAGGACACCATGGCAGCGACCACCACCCTTGCAGCATATTGGTGGTGAAAGGCAGAACCAGGCAGCACAAGCTAAAGGTAAAGACGTTCCAGTATGACAGTACAGGGCAAGATGTGGTGAGTAAAATAAGACGTGACAAGCGCAGAACGTTTCAGGGCAGGAAAAAAAGCTGGGAGCAGCCACCGTGGTGGAGTTTCGAGGTGGAGAAGGCTTGGGTGGATAAGCGTAGTGCTGTAAGGAGATGGCAAAATGCCAAGAAGAACAGAGCTGGTCATCCTAGTCCCTGCTTGCACTTAGAAAGAGAGATGCACACAAAAGTAAGCTATTTCAAAAAACTGGTCACGGTGGTTAAAAGCGAAAAATGGGCAGAGGTGTGTCAAAGAGTAAGCACAGACAAGTCACTGAAATTGTTCTGGCGACTACATAAAAGCATGAGTGGTGTAGTCAAGAATAAGAGCATTTCTGACTTCCAAGGTGCTGACCTCATCTGGCAGAGGACTGACGAGGACAAGGGCAAAGCCCTCTTTGAACGCTACCTTGAGCAGAGCAACCAGACAGACATGGGAGGTCGAAATCTGGCCAAGGAGGTCACCTCAGACAGATGCAAGGCCCAGAACACTTCGGATGAAGACACAGTGACAGTGAAAGAAATCAAGGCTGTGCTTCGACGATCAAAAAACAGTGCTCCAGGTCCTGATGGCATAAGATACGACGACATAAATAGGTGTACCGACAATGAGCTAGAGAAACTAGCAGACATGTACAACAACAGTATAGGGAGTGCTAGCATCAAGGAGGAATGGTTACACAGCTATCTGATTCCCTTGCCGAAGCCTGACAAAGACCACAAAAAAATTCAGGGATATCGAATTATAACCATGCAGAATACAATAGGCAAGCTGCTGGAGAAGGTAATTGCCAGGAAAATATCAAGCCAACTAGAGAGGCAAGGTGTTTTCCCACCTACCCTGGGTGGGTACCGTCCAAAAAGAGAAACCTGGACCAATGCAGCAGTCTTTGCCCATGATGTCTATGAAGGTTTCCACTCAGGCACTGAAACCGTTGCTGCAGCGATTGATCTTGAGGACGCATACAACAGAGTACCACTGGATTTTTTAATGTTTCAGCTTCTCGAACTAAACGTAAGTCCATTCCTCCTTAGTTGGATCACTGCAGCCCTCTTCCAACGGAAAGTAGTTTTTAGATGTGGCAGTTGGACTTCGGAACCAACAACAATATATCCTGGCCTACCACAGGGATCACCATTATCACCGGTACTGTTCAACGCCTACACAGTGAGAATCACCAGTGAGCAGATCACTGGACCTGGCAGGACATTGTCATATGCCGATGATGTTTTAGTGTATCGTCAGGGTAAGGATAGAGAGGAGGTTGCTGGGGAACTACAAACCGAACTCAATCGCATAAGTACTTGGTGTGATGAAGCTGGGGCAATGGTCAACCCAACAAAGGCAACAGTGACTTGGTTCTCGTTGAATAATCATATTGTCAACAATCCAACACCAACTGTAATGCTGTGTTCAGAGACGGTGGAAAGAACGCAGGCAATGAATTACCTGGGGATACGGTTTGATCGAAGCCTTGCTTATAATGTGCACATAGACCAGGTGATAACAAAGGCCAAGCGGGGTTTGGCAGCGATGCGGGTGATGGCGGCAGCAAACTGTGAGCAGCGCCATCTATGTCTTTTGTACGAGGGGCTGGTCATGTCTGTTTTGGAGTATGCAATGGCAATCTTGACTCTCAGCCATAAGCAGATAGAAAGGATGGAAAGGATACAGAATGAAGCTATGCGCATTATTCTTGGATGTACAAGAGATACAGCATGCAGGGCGATGCGCTACCTTCTTGATTTTCCAACCATTGAAGAGAGAATACAAGTTTGTAGGGCACGCGCCTACCTCAGAATTAACGCAAACACACAACATCCACTGCATAGTGAAATTAGGAAGGTGAAGGGTAGCAGGTTAAAAAGAGGACGGTCGTGGATGGGTCAAGCCGAAGACATTCTTCAACAGGTGTGTTCACTTGAGGACTTAGAACCTGGCGAGGAGTGGGTGCAAGTGCCAACAGACTTCTGCACATCCTTTTCAGTTTGCATCCAACTAGATAGAAAATGCAGACAAGAAAATCCGGCTGCTGTTGAGGCTGAAGTACAAGCGTTGATTTTCGAGAATTCGCTAGACGGTGACGCGGTCATCTACACAGATGGGTCGGTCGTCCGACATGTGAGAAGCTCATGGGCCTTTACAGCTCGGGCCGGAGGGAGAATTGTGAAGGAGGACTCTGGTGCTTTCACTGAAACCACAAGTAGCCTGACCATGGAAGTCATGGCAGTAAGTAAAGCAATAACATGGCTCGAGACACAGACATTCACCAGGGCTTGTTTCCTTAGCGACTCAATGAACATGATCAAGAGGATAGAGGAGGGGTCGATCCGAAGAGAATGGTTGCTGCCCCTGAAGCGGTCTCGGCTGGCAAAGATTAGTTTCATCTTCGTGCCAGGGCATGCGGGAGTACTAGGAAATGAGCGGGCTGACAAGCTCGCAGGTGAGGCTACTGTGGAGGGCGGACGCGCCATGGACCAGGCTGACATTCTGAATGCTCTACGTGATGTGAGACTTTTGCGAGAACCAAGTGATGACTGTGAATCTACAACCATGGCCAGACTGCTAGAGCAGCAAATTAAAAGAGGGGTGGCCAAACAAGAACACTACGCAGGAAGCCAAAGAAGATTGATAAACCAACACATAACTGGCGTCGTTAGCCGCTACACGCTGCGGGATTTGCTGAGGAGGGGATCCGAGCACTTATGGACTGAATGGTTCGATGTGCAACGAGGATGATCTGTCGACTAACTAACTAACTAACTATCTCTCTGTTTTCGTACATTATTTCATTCATTATCACTTATGAAGCTAATCTTAGACAACAACAACAACAACAACAACAACACACACACACACACACACACACACACACACACACACACACACGCGGATGGACGGACGGACGGACGGACGGACGGACGGACGGACGGACGGACGGACGGACAGACAGACAGACAGACAGACAGACAGACAGACAGACAGACAGGCAGACAGACAGACAGACAGACAGCCAGACAGACAGACAGACAGACAGACAGATAGACAGACAGAGAGCGGGTGTTATTCAATGTCGGCTGCCGCCATCACCGTCAATGCTGTTAAGTCTTTCTATGTTCTGATTTTGATATATTCACCATGATTTGTATATCTTCTTTTCGTTCATCCGGAGTGTTTTTTCAGATGTCATTGCGGTGTGCGTTAGGCACCCTTGGGTTGAAAACCCTTAGGTTAACACATCCGGCTTATGCGTGCATTTTTGACCAGGTTAGCATTCCTGGGAGACTCTCAATTTTGTGGTACCGTCCACATCTCAGCTGGTCAAGTTGGAACAGACGAGGACTTCGGTCATCCCTCAAGAGAAGGAAGGGACAGTACATAGCATTTCCGCCATCCAAGGTTGCTTCCATAGTTGCAGGGCCGACACATGGCGCCCTGGTACTGGGCTCACCAAGGGAATCGTCACGTCCTGCTCATGGCTGCTTTAATACCTCACTTCAATATATTGGGCATTTCGTTCGCCCCGGTCCGTTCCCACACAAACCAGACAGGTCTGCAGACGGTATCCACTCAGCGTGTTTTCGGACATGTGCTTGTCGTTGCGCCCGTCAGAGCTGTACCAGGCACCACAGACATTCGGAAAACTACATCGTCAGAGCTGTTCCGAACAAGAGCGGCATTCGGAAACTAGGTAGTCAGAGCTGTTCCTAGCGCGAGAGACATTCGGACGAGACATTTCACTCGGACGTAAATGCGTAGTGCCAATTTTCAGTTTGCCACCCGTAGGACGGCACTTCCGACTTCAGCAGGCATTTTTTAATGAGGTTAGCTTCCTCGGGTTTCGGGGCACGTTAGACTTATTGTTGTGATGTCGCCCACATCTCAGCTGGTCAAGATAGAACGATCATCGACATCACGGTTAACCCTCAACGGAAGGCAGGGGCAGACCATGGACCTATCCAAGGCTATCCAAGAAGGCTTCCATAATTGCAGAGCCGGCACATATTGCTCTGAGACTGGGCTCACCGAAGGAGTTGCGACGTCCTGCTCATGGCTGCTTTAGTTCCTCACTTCCATGTGTTGGTCATCTCGCTTGTTACTGGTCGCTCAAGCACACACCAGGAACGGTCAGACTGCGGGCGACATCAGCTCGGTAAGATTTTCCTTTTGACTTCGGACCACGCAATGGATTCGCTTGCCGTGCGTTCCATTTCGTGTTATTGAGACGTTTTTTTTCACTTTTGTCTACACTCTATGAGTTAGATACAGACAGTTTTCGTAGCCATTTCATTCGACTGGGACACTTTCTGCATTTTTATTCTCGCTCACGAGGTAGGCTACATGTGCTGCCGGCTCAGCACCTTACCTCCGTGTAGCAGTGAGCGAGAAACGGCCAGGCCCTCTCACCCGGGAATCCGTCATATCCCCCAGCTGAGACTTCAAATAAGTATCAGAACTGGGCATGTAGCGTGCCTCTATTTTTCGGTAGGTGTGTATCAGCCTGGCTCTTAGATCCGCGGGTTTGTGGCTTAGAGGCGTTCAGCCACAGCCCTCGACAGAGAGCCTTATAGTTTTGTCCGGACCAAGGTCTTCTGCCTTCGTGTACCTGATTTAATCTTTTGACTGTTATCCTCAGTCTACCTGCAGAGCAGCAGGTTGTGTCTCTCTTAGTCTGGTCCCTATCCCAAGAGCTGTCCGATATGTCGTTTTCATCCATCGGCAAGCACATGGGGTCGATAGGATACTCAAGCTCCCCCACCACGGCAAGGTGGAGACACATCGGGGGAGTGATTTGTATATGACTAGCATCTGCCTATGTCTATGCCAAGATATTTTCTTGTGCTCGTTCTGTCCATGCTTGCACGGCCCGTGCTGGTTCCTGGCATTGACACATTGACTATATGAGAGAACAATATCAACGAGGGTCTTTGACGGGTTCACATGTGTCCTTTTTGTTTTTGTCCTTTGTTGCTCCCTTTTGAACTCAGGTGTAGTAAATACACATTCTACTACTTCTAATACACTGGACTGGTGTTTGCGTGTGGATTAACTTTCCCTATTACCAGTGTCCCTCGTCATCAGGCGAATCCACTCCGATTTGAGGGGTTGTTGTAATTTACGTCCCCAAGTCAAGGATGAGATGTCAATATTTTAGTCCAGCTGACCGGTGTAGGGGTTGAACCCGCTACCTCAGCATCACAACATGGGATGTTTAAGAACGATTGTTCTTATGTAATCGGCCACGGTAACCTCCATTTGTGGCCTAGATTCCTGGCACTACTTTCAAAGTCTATCTAGTTCATGCTACACTAGTCAGTCAGTCAGTCAGTCAGTCAGTCAGTTAGTTAGTTAGTTAGTCGAGGTTCCAACTTCACGGTAACGAGTCGTTCCCATTATGCTCCGTTCCTGTGCCAGTGAATATCACACAAAATGCTCCCCACTGTCCAATGTGAAAAGTGGAATAGACAGGAGTCTCGGCAATCCAACAGCCCGCACAGGTACACCGTGCATAATGCCGCCGCCAGAATGTCAACACGAAATTCATCTACGAAAACCACAGTTCATTGTCGATGGACTCGTAGTCACCAGAAAGACCTCACTGGCCCAGGTTTTCTCACATGGCTCGGTCTTTTACCGCAGGGCGACCCACCGAAAGCGTCGCACAAACCTCTGAAGTCGAAGTGGGTTCGCCTGATGGCGAGGGACACTGTTAATAGGGAAAGCTAATCCACCCGCAAAATTCAGTCCATCACTACTATAAATAGTGTGTATAAACTACGCTTGAGGTCAAAGCGAGCGAGCGAAAAAAAAAATAAAAAAAACAACAACACACACACACATAAATGCTGCACTGCTGCTGTGATTTTACCCGTCCCCCAATTTGGTAGACAACCATCATCATCATGTGCCATGCCGATAAGCATAAGCGGTCATGTTTCACCATCTCACACAATCACCAGAGTCATGGATCAGCTCTGTGTTCTTGTCCCGTCTATACCACGTGGCCAAGCCAGCCAGATATTTACTTCTCTGTCTTCCCTTGGTTCTTTCCCCCTAGTTGTCATCACGTTCTCCAGTTGTGTTTTTTTTCCCCGGTCACATAACGTGTCCAAAAATGTTGACTGTCTAGAAATTACAATGATATCGTCAGCGTAAGACATTATCCTGACAAAACCTGCTGTCTTTACATCGGTGACAGATAGTGTAAACACGATTAAAAGAACAGGTAACAGTGGTGATCCTTGCGGTAGACCTATTAAGATACGTTCAGGCTTCGAGGCCTTTTTCACCACATCACACCGACATATTCGTTCTGAAAGTTCATATACAACAATCAAACAGAGGCAAATTGCTTTCTTTGATCATGTGATGAAAAGAGAGGCGTTGGAGAACATCGCGGCAACTGGACAGATCAGTGGGGAAAGAGGCAGAGACAGACCAAGAGAAATGATGCTGGATCGATTGAGCCGGTGGCATGGACGAGTATTATCAGCAGAGTTGATCCACAACACCAAAGACCGAGATCTGTGGAGAGTCACGAACGCCTACGTCAGCTGGCATGGCACTTGATGATGATGATGATCCAGTTAACCGAGTGTTTAGCTCAATGTATATGAACATTAGCAATTTCATCATCGTGTTGTATGGGACGCCGTTTCACGCATTTTCTGAATGTATTCAAGTCCAATATGGAAACCCCTATATGTATCGTTTTGTGTGTGTGTGTGTGTGTGTGTGTGTGTGTGTGTGTGTGTGTGTGTGTGTGTGCGCGTGCGTGCGTGCGTGTGCGTGTAAGTGTGTGTGTAAGTATGTGTGCGTGTTTGCTCACTATGAACTCGAGCGTAGCTCACACACGTGCTACTAGTAATCAGTGCACTGGGCTGATTGTGCATTAGGATTGTCTTTCCCTATTTCCAGTGTCCTTCGCCAGCAGGCCAACCCTCTCCGACTTCTGAGGTACTTGTAATTTACGTCCCCAATTCAAGAACAGGAAATCAACAATTTAGCCCAACTGACAGGCGTGTGAAACCAACCCACCGCGCCGCCATAAGAAGAGAAAGTTTAAGCGTGTTGAACCTCTCATCCACGCCGACTTCCGTCTTGCGTTGGAATACCGCGGCGTTGCATTAGGTGTCCTTAATCCGGACGATAACAGTCTGGTATAGAGGCAAGTATACCATTCGACTTTAATCTATGGGACACCCGTCTGGCCTCAATGTTTTTACCGCAAGTTCGGTTAAACGAGGTGACTTCAAATGAGAACATTAAAAGTGTGATATAAATTACAATAACCATGTCATTGTCTTGTAACCTGTCAATATTTGTGTTAATGATGTCAAGAGTGTTCAGCGCGTGACATCACGATGCAGACGAACACGGTGACGTCATAAGGACAGTTTAAAGATGACCGCCCCACTTTTGACATGCACCAAAGAGAAGCAGCGTTCTGTAATCCATTTTATTGTTTAATCAGTGAAGGGATGAAATCTATAGAAATTCATCGGCGAATGGAGGTCCAGTATGATGACGCAGGCCTGTTAGTCCAGCAAGTGCGTGACTTCTGTGAAGAGGTACAGCAGGTGGTCCATGAGTGGTTACACACACAACCAAAATAATTTTTTTCTACAGGAATCCAAGCAATTTATCGGCCCTGGAGGACTTACATTGAACTCAGTGGTAATAACATCTAAAAATGATACTTTTGTTCTTTACATTTTCAGAATATATTCACACAAACAAAAACATTTAAGGTTTTCATTTGAATGCCCCTCGTATGTGTGAGGAAGTTATGGTTTTTTCTTCTCAGATGAGAACGAAAAGCTAGTCGCATACATTAAACATCCTTAGACACCTGGAAAGTGAAAATAGGATGTCGAATAGGCGTAGCTTAAAAACCAAAAAGCACTAACAAAATTATCATATCATTGTTTCATATTTTAAATGATAACATTTCTAAGAACACACACAACTGATACCCCATACTTCACGAATGTGTTTCTCATTCTTCCAAGCGCATGCACCTAACACAACCAGAAAAAGTCCGGTGTCCTGTGAAGTTATTATCATGTCGACGAAAATATCCTGCTAATAAAATATACCCAAGGCACGAATTTACTGATAAGAAGCAAAAAGGTTAAAAATGTATTGTTAACTTAAGATAACCAAATATTTGCAGTGAATAAAATGTATTTACACAATTTATAATTGCCTCTATTCCCTTGGTTTAAAAAATGAACAAGGCATGTTGAGATGTGATGGATAAAACGACAAACACAAATGTATAAATGTCACAAAGAAGAAGGGCCTTAACTCATTCAGTGCCTAAGAATAATATGTATCGTCAAATATGACATCCCATTGGACAGAAGGACGATATATCGCTATCCTATGGTCCTTGTGTTATTTGTTTTATTTCGTTGTATCTTAGATAATTTCATTGCTCAGTGAACGGAAATTTACATTATAATACTTGTTTATTTGATTGTGTACCATGCAAAAAAAAAAAAGGGTGGGGGGGGGGGGGGTAATGATAACAGTCAACAATCAGTATGGTCACTCACAGATGTCAAGAAAGTCATATTTTGCAATTTCATAGGAACCAATGATAAAGTCCTACAAGAAACTGTTCAATCAATCAATCATATGCCATGCCGGAAAGCGTGGGCGGTCATGACTCGCCACTTCACTCGATCACCAGAGTCGTGGATCAGCTCGGTGTTCCTGTCTCGTCCATGCCATGTGGCCAAGCCATCCAGGTATTTTCCTCTCGGTCTTCCTCTTGGTCTGTTCCCTTCGATTTTGCCAGTTGTCACCAAGTTCTCCAATTAATTTCTTCTCATAACATGTCCAAAAAATGTTGACTGTCTACGTCTAATTTCCCTAATCAATTTACGATTTTCATTAGTCTCCTGTAGTATTTGGTCATTGGTTTTTCTGTATGTCCATGGTATTCTTTGCATTTTCCTCAGAAACCACATTTCTGCAACCATCAGATGTTTTTCAGCTTGACTGCTCATTGTCCAAGTTTCACACCCATACAAAAGAACAGGCTCTATATATCCCCTCAACACTCTTTTTCTCGTTTCAATTGACATCTTTTTATTGGTCGGAATGTTTTTCATCTTGCTAAAGGCTACTTTCGCAATGGCAATTCTTGTTCTAATCTCTTCAAGGCATCTCCCATCAGATGTTATGACTGTTCCAAGATAATTGTACCGATTCACTTGTTGAAGAATATTCCAATGTACTTGTATATTACATTGTGGTACTTCGGTCTTCCTAGTGACGACCATAACCTGTGTCTTTTTACAATTTAATTCTAACCCAAGTTTCTCACTGTGTACAACAACTGCATCTACTAATTGTTGCAGATCCTGCGCATTGTCTGCAATCAATACTGTATCATCTGCATATCTAATGTTATTGATGTTTCGTCCTCCAATGCTGATTCAATTTATATCTTCTACATTTCTGAAAATATTTTCACTGTATAGGGAAAAAAGATCTGGAGACATTACACATCCCTTAACACCTCTCTTAATAGGCTGATATTGTCCCACTTCATTATCAATCCTTATGGCAGCTTGTTGTTTCAAATATATGTTTTTTATAAGTCTAATGTCTTTGCCATCAATTTGTAGATTTGCAAGCATATCCACCATGTTGACATGTCTAACTCTATCAAAAGCCTTTGTGTAGTCAATAAAGCAAAGATGTATATCCTTGTTTACTTCTATAGCACGTTCAATAACTGCTCGCAGCATATACACAGCATTTACTGTACCCTTTCCTTCTACAAACCCACATTGTTCTTCCCCTATTTCAGGTTGTATTTTCTTCCTCACTCTTTGCATGATAATTCGTAGCAAAATCTTTGTGATGTGTCTCATTATACTAATTGTTCTATGTTGGTCACATTCCAAGGCTCCAGATTTCTTTGAGATTGCAATAAATACAGAGTTACATAATTCAAAAGTTATATCTCCAGTATCATATAATGTGTTCAGCAGTCTGGTGACTTGCTCTAGTCCAAATTCTTCTAAAGCTTTAATCATTTCTGTTGTGATGTTATCTGCACCGGGTGCCTTGCCAGCTTTCATATACTTAAGAACATTTCGAACCTCCATCTTCAAAATTGGCGGTCCTTCATTATTAAATGTAATATCATACTGTTCCTCTCTGTTATCATCATAAAGGTTTTTCACATAATCTGTCCATACATGTAGAATCTGATCTTTTTCTATTATGATTTTGCCGTCTTTAGTGTTTAGACATCCTGTTGATGTACTTGTTCTTTTATTAATAAGTTCCTGAATTCTTTTGTGCACTAATTTGGTATTTTGACTGTTGTGTTGTTTTCCAATTTCTAAGCACTTTTCCTCAAGCCATGCTTCTTTTGCTTCCTTACATAATATTTTGACTTGTCTGTGAATTTCTTCATATTTGGCAGAATTATTTTTGTTGAGTCTTCTTCTTTCCATTAGGTGTAAAAAAATTCTCCGTCATCAATTTCTTACGACCCACCTTCTTTAATTTTGGAATAGTTGTTTCTACAGCCAAACTGAATGAATTCTTCAGCATTTCCAACTGATCATCCACATCCTGGAATAATATCTCTAGATCAGACAATATATCAAATCTGTTCTGTACTTCTATGTTACATTTGTTTTGTATTTCCTTGTCATTACACAATGTACACAAATCATATTTAGTGTTTCCTGTTATATACTTGACTTTCTTCAGCTTTATCCTCAATGTTCCTGTAAGTAATCTGTGGTTACTATAACAATCAACACTGGGAACTGTTTTTGCTATTGTTAGCGCGTTTCTAAATCTTCTGCTAATCAGAATGTAGTCAATCTGGTTTCTAATCCTGCTATCAGGACTCCTCCATGTCCATAATCTTCCAGGGTGTTGCTTAAACCAGTTATTTCCTACAATCATTTCCTGTTCTTTTGCTCACTCTACGAGTCTGTATCCTCTTCCATTTCTCTCTCCTAAACCATAGTTTCCTATTGTGTATCTATCATTTTGATTTCCTACTTTTTCATTGAAGTCCCCTATTATGATGTTTATTTCTGAATTTTTACATTTCTTTAAGGCAGACTCTATGTCATTATAAAAGTCCTCTACACTATCTTCACTGGATTCTCCTGTTGGGGCATATACTTGAATAACATTTATGCTAAAAGGTCTGCCACTTAATTTAACTAGTAGAACTCTGTCCGACATGGCCCAATATCCTTGAACAGATTTTGATATTTTCAGGTCCAAAATAATTGCCACTCTCCTTTGTCGATCTTCACCTCCAGAATAAATAATCTTAAAATCTTCCTCTATCTTGATGCCTGCTCCTGTCCTTCTCGTTTCGCACATCGCTATAATATTAATTATTTCTCTTTCCATTTCTTGTTTTATGTTCTCTAATTTTTCGTCATCGTTTAACGTCCTAACGTTCCATGTTGCTAATTGTAATGTCTCTGTTCTTGTCTTGCGATAATCAGTCTTTAAGCGAATCATAATGTACTAGGCAAATTTAAAGAAGTAGTTTGCCGTAGCTTTCCTCTATGGCAGTGACCATACTGGTCGGGTGACCGCAGCCATTGTCTTAAACAATTGAAGACCGTAAAATGATTCGAGAAATTAGACGCAGACAGTCACAATTTTTTGGACCCGTTATGGGAAGAAATAAATTGGAGAACTTTGTGACAAGTGGCAAGATTAAGGGGAAAAGAACAATGAGAAGACAGCGAAGTAAATACCTGGATGGTTTGACCATGTGACATGGTCAGGCCAAGAACACAAAGCTGATCCACGACTCTGGTGATCGAGTGAGATGGCGAAACATGACCACCCATACTTATCGGCATGGCACATCATGATGATGATGATGATGATGATGATGATGATGATGATGATGATGATGATGATGATGATGATGAATCAAGTTACCCCCCCCCCCCCACTTTATCTTGAATTTGAGGATTATGATTAGGTCTTTGATGGCGTTGTTATGGAATCCCTTTGGAGACTGGTTATGGTTTATGGTATTCCACAGTTAATCATTAACTTAATAAGGTCAACATATGCAGATGTGACATGTAAAATTCTTTATGAGGATGAACTAACACATATGTATGAAATAAGAACAGGTATGTGAATGCCCTTTGTAACATTTATATTGTTACATCTATCCTTAATAGGTAGAACGAAAGACAGCAAATCGAGAAGCCGAACATATACCAGTATGGGTGGAAAAGAAATTTAATCCGTCTTCAGAAATCCATGTGCAGTCGACAGGTCATAAAATGCCGAAATCGGCCATCAAGGACAATTTAATTATTAGCAATCATAGAGTTAATAAACAAAGCGCATTTCGTATAATATGTTCGACGAATAATAATCGGTTGCTCAAATATATCGAAGCCTTATCTATTAGGCGATTTAAGCCGTTGTTATGCAAATATAAGGACTTCCTGGTAAATGATAGACTTCCGTGGGGTAATGTTCTCTACTTTGGAACAATGTCAACGACTATGGCTACATAATGAGAAGACAAAAGCTGGAACATGTTGTGACAACCGGCAAGAGAGATAGAGGAAGACAGCGTGAGAAGATGTTTAACAGCCTTATGTCATGTCACGGAAGGGAATCAACACACGAATTGATCCATGATGTCGGAGATCGCAATTTGTGGAGAAGCATGATCGCCCAGCCAGCCGGCAAGGCACTGGATGATGATGATAATTATGCTGATGATGATGATTATGAAGTGCTACACCGCTTTGTTGTTTCTCTTCCTTAGAAAGGATAATTTAATATTTCTCAGATGCTATCATGTCCGCCCCTTTCCATCCGTCTCACGCACTAATAATCCCTCCTCTCATTTCTTTCTTGATATTCTCCAGCTTGTCATCTGCCTTCATGATTCGAACAACCTGTGTACAGGGGTATCCAAAGTGTTCGTTTTGAAACCAAGTTAGCGCACCGCTTCGACAAACTCAGTAGTCAGACTGGTGCTAATATTTCCCCAAATGAGATACGCAGAAACGACACGGACATCATATGATCGTAACTATCATCATTCTCCTCTTCTTCTTTGTTACTCTTTGAAGGGCCCACGTCACACCGAGTCATGCACCTTAAAACTCAGTGTGTCCGACTTCGGCATGCATTTATGTGAGATTTTCTTCCTCTAGACCAGTGGTTCTCAACCGGCGGGGAATTCCCACGCCACGAAGGGGGAGGATTTTAGGGTTTCTAGGGGGAGGGGGATGAACAGGACCTGCAACATTTAGCAGAAGCGGTTGTTGCACACAGTGAACAACTAGGGTAAGAAGACACAGATTATGGTCGTCACTGGGAAGAAGGAAATACCACAATGTGATATACGAGTAAATGGGCATATTCTTAAGCAAGTGAATCGATACAGTTATCTAGGAACATACATATAATCTGATGGGAGATGCCTCGAAGAGATTAGAACAAGAATTGCCATTGCGAAAGTAACCTTTTGTATGATGGAAAACATACTGACCAATAAAAAATATATCAATTGAAACGAGAAAAATAGTGTTGAAGTCCTACGTAGAACCTATACTTTTGTATGGATGTGTAGCGTGGACAATGAGCAGCCAAGCTGAAAACCATCTGATGGCTGTGGAAATTTGGTTTCTGAGGAATATGCAAAGAATACCATGAACAGACAGAAAAACCAATGAACAAGTCCTTCAAGAAACAAATGAAGATCGTAAACTGATTAGAGTCATTAGACATAGTCAGTCAAAATCTTTTGGGCATGTTATGAAAAGACATGACTTTGAGAACTTCGTGACAACTGGCAAGATCGAAAGGAAGAGACCAAGGGGAAGACAGAGAAGTAAATACCTGGATGGCTTGGCCACGTGGTATGTTCGAGACAGGAACAAGGAGCTGATCCACGACTCTGGTGATCGAGTGAGATGGCAAAACATGACCGCCCACGCTTATCGGCATGGCACATGATGGATGGAAGTAAGTGGCTGGTTAGAGTGTTGTATTTGTACTCTCTTTCACATCTTACATGACGAACCACAGAGTGACACACTAGTTATAAGTACTTGACAAAACGCCGAACAGTTTTTCATTGTATATTATAACTTCGACATCGTCGCGGATTACAATCCCAGTAAAATACACATCACATAGTCAAGCTAACGCGCATACACTCGTCGAATTATAAACTCTTATCTACAGTTATGAAACTATCAACATCTAACGGCGCTGTGAATGTCGCCATTCGGCTTCTCGAGTCTGATCCGGTCCAACCTAGACCACGGGCCTCCTACCAGTGACAAATCCAGGAGGGACCTTCTCCCCCTCCCCTACCCCTACCTCCTGGACCGGGTGGAAGGCGTGCTTCTCGCACAAGGAAATTTGCTTTTTCGACCGTGATAAGGGTGTTGTGAGCTTTAATCACGTTCATTGGTCAATGACACTAATGATATATTATGTTTCCCTTAATCTCTCGGGTAGTGAAGTCTAATACCAAGCCTAATCGGATAAGGGCAAAACAGGAGGTCCCATGTGCAAGATGTACAAGTTAAAATCCCAGGGCAGTTGAGAATCACAAAGCACAGGCCGTAGGACAGCCGTTCTGGTAAATTGTTAGAATAGAATATCTAGGCACGGGTAGATATAGCTTGCATGGAATCTGTCTAGACCAGTGCTTCTCAATCTTTTTTGGCCCATGCACCCCTTCACCATATGTTCAGAATGTCACCCCCCCTTTCAAATTTCCTCCCTATAAATCCCCCCCCCCATCCCTACACAGATACGTAAAAATGAAAGCTAAATTTAATAACACACACTAGAACAAGTCTAGACGTCTGCATAAAACGTGATTTGCGGGTCTACTTACATTATAAAACGAATTTCAGAAGGGCGAGAAGTACAGAACCGTAAAGTATGGAGGAAAAATCAATATCAAGTAATCAGTTCTTGTATTAACGCGATCTTGAAATAATCGTAATTTCCCCTCTTCCCCTCATCCATCCATCATGTGCATTACCGATAAGCGTGGGCGGTCATGTTCTGCCATCTCACTCGATCACCAGAGTCGTGGATCCTGTGTTTCTGTCTCGACCATGCCATGCGGCCAAGCCATCTAGGTATTTACTTCTCGGTCTTCCCCTTGGTCTCTTCCCTTCGATCTTGCCAGTTGTCATTAAGTTCTCCAAGTCATTTCTTCTCATAACATGTCCAAACAAATTGTGTCTGTCTACGTCTAATGACTCTAATCAGTTTAAGATCTTCATTTGTTTCTTGAAGGACTTGTTCATTGGTTTTTCTGTCTGTCCATGGTATTCTTTGCATTTATTTCATTCCGTAGCCAAGTGTTTCCGCTGTTGATTCAAGAACCACGTCTTTCATAGTCTCTGCGATGGAGTTAATATTTCCCCCGAGAGACTGCCAGTCACATATTTCCCTCCAGAGGTTGTCAGCTACAAATTGTTCTCTCACTGTTACATGAAAAATGTCTCCCGCACCATAATCATTCATTCATTCATTCATTTCATTTCATTCATTCATTCATTCATGATCCATCCATCCATCCATCCATCCATCCATCCACCCATTCATTCATTCATTCATTCATTCATTCATTAGTTCAGCAGCAAGTTCTTTGCTGAACCTCGCTCCCATAAAAACCTTCCAGAAAACCTCTCGATCATAAGCAAGATGTCCCGCGTCCGATACACCCATCTGGAGATCATCCGCCACATCCTGCACCCATCTTCTCTTTGGCCTTCCTCTTCCTCTCTTTCCAGGCATATAGCCCTCCATTATTGTTCTCTCCAAACTTTCTTTGACATTTTAAATAACAAAAATATTTCAATTTTCTTTGTTTTATCATCTTTAAGTAGCCAACCTTCTTCAATTTTCATATCTTGACGTATGGATGCATTTGTTATTTTCTGCATCCAAGATATTCTTAGAACCTGTCTATAACATTTATATTCAAAGACATTTATGCGCTGTTCAGCTTGTTTAGTAAGTGTGCAGGCCTCACATGCGTATGTTGCAATGGGAAAGATGAATGCTCTTAAAAATCTGCGTTTTGTACTTTTATCTGTCCCACTCCACAATTTATTCAGTTGTTTTCGTTTTTGAAGAGCAATAGATATACGTCTTTTAGTCTACTTAAAGTAAGTCATAAATGAGAATATTTGTTTTCATTGTCATCGTGTGCCCAGGTAACTGGCATAGGCGTCCATGTCTCTGCACAGATCTCACGCTTTAGTATTTCGAATCAACTCTGTTGATGATAATCCTCCATGTAACCTTCTCCGTCCACGCAGCATCATTTCTCTTTGTTTTCCTCAGCTTCTTTTATTCTTGATCTTTCCAGTCGTTACGCTGTTCTCCAATGCTCTTCGACTTATTATATACCTCTAAACACACGGGTTGTATTATTCTTATACAAACAATTGTAACACGTGCTAACAACCCCCAAAACCAGGCTGATTTTCTAAAGTTTTACATAGAGCAGTTTACCATTCGCGTTCGAAACACAGCTGTGTTGATTTCCATACAATGGTATGACTGCCGGTCGTTCAAAAAGCAATGGAAAACTACGGAACTAAACTTGCCCAGGAATCACAAACAGCTAAAAAAATGTTGTAGTTGACTGCTACGTCCTGTAAAGGATATGCAACTATTTTAACAAAGTTTACTATTACTTCCTGAACAAGAAGTCGTTGTTGATGTCCAACTGACAGATGTAGGGGTTGATCCTGCTATCCCGCCGTCACCGCACCGGAAGTTTAAGAGCTAGATTACCCTTATCCTTACAGCCACTCGACTGCTAGTTGTGTATACTGTTCAGCTTATAGTAGCCTCTCCCAGACAAAACTGTTGAAGTTATAAAGCTTGATTAGTGTAAGCTCACGGACATCAGCACCATGCTGTGGTCACCATCAGTGTCATCTCCAGGGACTACCCTCGTCTTGGCATTGTTGATGCTGGACTTGAATCTTCTGGCTACTCATCATCTTCTTCTTCTTCTTCTTCTTCTTCTTCTTCTTCTTCTTCTTCTTCTTCTTCTTCTTCTTCTTCTTCTTCTTCATCCGTCATCCGTCATCGTCGTCGTCATCATCATCATCATCATCATCATCATCATCATCATCATCATCATCATCATCATCATCATCATCATCATCATCATCATCGTCGTCGTCGTCGTCGTCGTCGTCATCATCATCATCATCATCATCATCATCATCATCATCATCGTCACCATAATCATTATCATCATATACCGTGCCGTAAAGCGGTGGCGGTCATGTTTCGCCATCTCACGCGATCACCAGCGTTGTGGATCAACTCCGTGTTCTTATTCCGACCATTACTTGTGATCAAGCTATCCAGATATTTCTTTTGCACTCAGTCGCTTGCTGACGGTCTTGAGTCACCTGATCCACTACGGGCAAAGCTGCTTGTATCGGGACACCCATGTACGCAGTTTGTCTGATTTTCTATCAAACTACAAAACATGACTTTCTTGGCATCTGTTAAGAAGGTAGTTTGCCATTACTTTCCTTCTTACCTGTGACCAAACTATTAGATGCCCGCAGCCATTGTCTCCAAAAAGAGATCCTCTGCCTACCGTCGTGAAATTGAAGACCATAATAACTATATGTCGGATGCTCTTCATCTTCATTCACCACCTGTATCCGTGGCTTCACGTGATCCTTATCGAGTGGGGGAGGGGGAGGGGTAATCGGGTCCCTTACGGGTGTCCTGTAGGCTAGCAGAGGAAAGGGAGCACCTTACTTCTCTTTTGATAGGAGATACCCCTATCCAACCACCATGTGGCCACTACAATACTGATACAAACTCCACCGCCGAGAAAGCACGACAGAAGTTTCCGATCATCAGAAGTCTCCTCCTCGGAATGTTTCGGTCCTATAGCTCCGTGGGGTGGGCTAACGCTGCTCTTACATTCACCATATTTATACCTCAACGCACCAACAATATACCACCTCAGACAAATTTGTAGAAAGACGAGTGTGTAAGAACTGCCTTCGTTCTTTGTGTTGCACTGAGATTGTGCAGGCTGTACGGCACTTGATTGTTGTGAACCGGTGTAAGCTTTTCTAAGTGTCCCCGCTGCTTTTCTACATCACAAACCGTGCGGAACTTAAATGTGCTGCGCTTTCGTGTATCCGTTTTGTGTCCTTTAACCGGATGAATTATGAATTTTATTTAGATGTGTGCACGCACAAAGGTGCAGTTAATCCCTTAGCTGTGCGATGTGTGAAATATCAGGACGTTGCATATGCTAGGTCAGATTAATGAGTTCCATTCTAGGAGGAAGTCTAGGAGTGTTGAAGTGCTACATAGAACCTGTACTTTTGTATGGATGTGAAGCTGAAAAACATCTGATGGATACAGAAAGTAGTAGTAGCAGCAACAGCAGCAGCATCAGCAGCATCAGCAGCATCAGTAGCAGCAGCAGCAGTAGTAGTAGTAGTAGTAGCAGCAGCAGCAGCAGCAGCAGCAGCAGCAGCAGTAGTAGTAGTAGCAGCAGCAGCAGCAGCAGCAGCAGCAGCAGCAGCAGCAGCAGCAGCAGCAGCAGCAGCAGTAGTAGTAGTAGTAGTAGTAGTAGTAGTAGTAGTAGTAGTAGTAGTAGTAGTAGTAGTAGTTTAATAATAATAATAATTATTATTATTATTATTATTTTTATTATTATATTATTATTATTATTATTATTATTATTATTATTATTATTATTATTATTATTATTATTGCCTGTCTCTTGCCGGTTATTATTATTGACTATAGATCTTACGGACGCGATTCGTAAGCCCGCTTACCCGCGTTCGAAACATTTCAAATCTGCGACAGATTTGGCAGAAGACCCCGTTGCGCTGGGTTTTAACGAGTTGGTATGAGAGCCGGTCGTTCAGAAATAAATGACAAACCACTGAACGTAAACTTGCCAAGACATTAACAACAGCAGTAAAATGCTGGTTTTGACAACGATGTCCTGTAAAAATTATTATTATTATTATTGTTATTATTATTATTATTATTATTATTATTATTATTATATATTATTATAAATAATCAACCACCGTATCGAAGTTGTTAATAACATACGACAAAAATCACAGCGAAATCGACAGCATCAACAACAATATCAACAGCAATAACAACGATATTAATAACAACAACAACGATATCAACAACACATATAATGTTATCAATAATAACAACAGAATAAAAACACTATTAGCGACATGAAAAAATGATATAAATAAAAACACTATCAACAACAGTAACAACAATATTAACAACAGTAACAACGATATTGTCAGTGAACTTTATATATTTTAGTATGCGTGAAAGAAGAGACCTAAAGTGTTAAGACAATTATACGCCAGATAACAATAACGATATTAACAACAGCAACAAATACATGAACAACAGCAACAAGAATATCAACAATAACGATATCAACAACAACAACAACAATGATATCAACAATAAAAAAGATATTCATTCATTCATTCATTCATTCATTCATTCATTCATTCATTCAGTACCATGTCCTTTGCAGAACCTCGCTCCCATAACAACCTTCCCGAAAACCCCTCGATCATGAGCAAGATGTCCCGCGTGCGATACACCCATCTGGAGATCATCAGCCACATCCTGCACCCATCTTCTCTTTGGCCTTCCTCTTCCTCTCTTTCCAGGCTTATACCCCTCCATTATTGTTCTCTCCAAACTTTCGTGACGTTTCAGGTGACCAAAATATTTCAATTTTCTTTGTTTTATCGTCTTTAGTAGCCAACCTTCTTCAATATTCAGCTCTTGAAGTATTGATGCATTTGTTCTTTTCTTTACCCAAGATATTGTTAGAACCCGTCTATACCATTTATATTCAAAGGCATTTATGCGCTGTTCAGCTTGTTTAGTAAGTGTCCAGGTCTCACAGGCGTATGTTGCAATGGGAAATGTGCATGCTCTTAACGATCTAATTGTTTAGTTCTGTCTGTCTCACTCCATAATTTATTCAGTTGTTTTAAATAAAGATATAAGGAACCACAAGCGATATAACAACAACAACAACAACAACAACAACAACAACAACAACAACAACAACAACAACAACAACAACAACAACAACAACAACAACAACAACAACAACAACAACAACAACAACAACAATAACAACAATAACAACAACAATAACAATAACAACCATATAACAACAAAAACAACAACAAAGATATAAAACCAACAACAAAGATATAACAAAAACAACAAAGCTATAACAACAACAACAACAACAACAACAAAGACATAAAACACACAACAAATATATAACAACAACAACAACAACAACAACAACAACAACAACAACAACAACAACAAAGATATAACACCAACAACAAAGATTTAATAACAAAAACAAAGATATAACACCAAAAAACAAAGATTTAACAACAACAAAGCTATAACAACATCAACAACGATATAACAACAACCACAAAGAAATAACACCAACAACAAAGATATAACAGCAACAACAACAACAAAGATATAACAACAAAAACAAAGATATATCAACAATAACAAAGACATAACATCAACAACAAAGATATAACAACAACAAAGATATAACAACAACAACAACAAAGATATAACAACAACAAAGATATAACAACAACAACAAAGATATAACAACGACAACAAAGATATAACAACAACAACAACAAAGATATAACAACAACAATAACAACAACAACAAAGATACAACAACAACAACAACAACAAAGATATAACAACAACAACAAAGATATAACAACAACAAAGATATAACAACAACAACAAAGATATAACAACAACAAAGATATAACAACAACAACAAAGATATAACAACAACAAAGATATAACAACAACAAAGATATAACAACAACAACAAATATATAACAACAACAACAACAAAGATATAACAACAACAAAGATATAACACCAACAACAAAGATATAACAACAACAAAGATATAACACCAACAACAAAGATATAACAACAACAACAAAGATATAACACCAACAACAAAGATATAACCAAAAAAAAAAGATATAACAACAACAAAGATATAACAACAACAACAGCAAAGATATAACAACAACAAAGATATAACACCAACAACAAAGATATAACAACAACAAAGATATAACAACAACAACAACAAAGATATAACAACAACAAAGATATAACAACAACAACAAAGATATAACAACAACAAAGATATAACAACCACAAAGATATAACACCAACAACAAAGATATAACAACAACAAAAATATAACACCAACAACAAAGATATAACAACAACAACAAAGATATAACAACAACAACAAAGATATAACAACAAGAACGAAGATATAACAACAACAAAGATATAACAACAGCAACAAGGATATAACAACAACAACAAAGATATTACAACAGCAACAAAGATATTACGAAAGCTACAAAGATATCAACAACAGCATCAAAGATACCAAAAACAGCAACATGATATAATAACAGCAAAAAAGATATCAACAACAGCAACAATGATATAATAACAGCAACAATGATACCAACAACAGCAACAAAGATACCAACAACAGCAACACAGATACCAACAACAGCAACACAGATACCAACAACAGCATCAACAATATCAGCAGCAGCAACAACAGCGCTAACAACACAGTCACCTGTATACTTCAAACACCCATGTCTGGCTGTCAAGCCAGCACTGACAGACAACAACAATATCTGTAACAACAGCAATACCAACATCAACAACAACAAAGATAACAATAACAACAAACACATCAGCAATAATAACAACAGCATTGCCAACAACAACCACAAAAATCCTCCTCCTACCTGACAAACAGCGCACCTGTATACTCCACGCACCCGTATCTCGTACTGTGAGGCCAGCACACAACAGCCACACAAAACACACCTAGCAGAAAGGACAACATGGCAACTGGCTGACAAGTCTAAGGTCGAAGATAAAGTGGCCCCCGTGAACACTTGATCTAGTCTGCTTCTGTCAGCCCAGGTTGTCGGGCTGCCTGTCACAAAGAGTTGCCTAGAATAGAGCTCCAAGAGTGGCGTGCTGTAAGCTATATTAAGATTGGAGCTGTGTTATTGGTAGAAAACGTTGTATGACCCTTCCAGGACGTTGCGCTCAATCCCAAATTCAGGTTGATTTGATAAGTTTACGTTCTGTAGTTTGCCATTGCTTTCTCAACGACACGTCAGCATTATAGTTCAAGTGACTAATCTATCTATCTATCTATCTATCTATCTATCTATCTATCTATCTATCTATCTATCTATCTATCTATCTATCTATCTATATGTCTGTCTGTCTGTCTGTCTGTCTGTCTGTCTGTCTGTCTGTCTATCTGTCTGTCTATCTATCTATCTATCTATCTATCTATCTATCTATCTATCTATCTATCTATCTATCTATCTATCTATCTGTCTGTCTGTCTGTCTGTCTGTCTATCTATCTATCTATCTATCTATCTATCTATCTGTCTATCTGTCTGTGTATCTGTCTGTCTGTCTGTCTGTCTGTCTGTCTGTCTATCTATCTATCTATCTATCTATCTATCTATCTATCTATCTATCTATCTATCTATCTACCTACCTACCTACCTACCTGTCTACCTACCTACCTGACTACCTACCTATCTGTCTATGTATCTATCTGTCTATCTATCTGTCTATCTATCTATCTATCTATCTATCTATCTATCTATCTATCTATCTATCTATCTATCTATCTATCTATCTATCTATCTATCTATCTATCTATCTATCTACCTATCTGTCTATGTATCTATCTATCTATCTACCTATCTGTCTATCTATCTATCTATCTATCTATCTATCTATCTATCTATCTATCTGTTTGTCTATCTATCTATCTATCTATCTATCTATCTATCTATCTATCTATCTATCTATCTATCTATCTATCTGTCTGTCTGCCTGCCTGCCTGCCTGCCTGCCTGCCTGCCTGCCTGTCTGTCTGTCTCAGTCTACAATCAGGTAGGCACTGACAGTCAGGTAGGCACTGACAGTCAGGTAGGCACTGACAGTCAGGTAGGCACTGACAGTTAGGTAGGCACGGACAGTCAGGTAGGCACGGACAGTCAGGTAGGCACGGACAGTCAGGTAGGCACTGACAGTCAGGTAGACACTGACAGTCAGGTAGGCACGGACAGTCAGGTAGGCACGGACAGTCAGGTAGGCACGGACAGTCAGGTAGGCACGGACAGTCAGGTAGGCACGGACAGTCAGGTAGGCACGGACAGTCAGGTAGGCACGGACAATCAGGTAGGCACGGACAGTCAGGTAGGCACGGACAGTCAGGTAGGCACGGACAATCAGGTAGGCACGGACAGTCAGGTAGGCACGGACAATCAGGTAGGCACGGACAGTCAGGTAGGCACGGACAATCAGGTAGGCACGGACAGTCAGGTAGGCACGGACAGTCAGGTAGGCACGGACAATCAGGTAGGCACGGACAGTCAGGTAGGCACGGTAGGCACGGACAGTCAGGTAGGCACGGACAGTCATGTAAGCACGGACAGTCAGGTAGGCACGGACAATCAGGTAGGCACGGACAATCAGGTAGGCACGGACAATCAGGTAGGCACGGACAATCAGGTAGGCACGGACAATCAGGTAGGCACGGACAATTAGGTAGGCACGGACAATCAGGTAGGCACGGTAGGCACGGACAGTCAGGTAGGCACGGACAATCAGGTAGGCACGGACAGTCAGGTAGGCACGGACAATCAGGTAGGCACGGACAGTCAGGTAGGCACGGACAGTCAGGTAGGCACGGTAGGCACGGACAGTCAGGTAGGCACGGACAGTCAGGTAAGCACGGACAGTCAGGTAGGCACGGACAGTCAGGTAGGCACGGACAATCAGGTAGGCACGGACAGTCATTGAGGCAATCAGACAAACAGTCAAGAGGTTTCCAACACGGGCCTGCCTACAAAGTAATGAATAATGAGAGAGTTAAAACAGCGTTCAGCGGAAGACACAATTACCCGGGAGTGCAACATAATTCAGAATACAAGCAGCAATGACATAACAGCCAGCCAACATCTGTCAGTCTAACCTGTGTTTGGGTCTCCTCGCTTCTGTGACGCTGCAAGTACAATACACAGTCGCTTTATGAAATCTCTGGCTGCGTAAGTCTGAGTGTGTTTATAAGACGAGTTACGCTGCACTGCGTCGCCAAACCTGCGTAAAATACCAGGAGGAAACATCCGTCAAGTCCTAGATCCATATCATCATCATCACCATCATCATCATCATCATCATCATCATCATCATCATCATCATCATCATCATCATCATTATCCAGTACCTGACCGGCTGGCGTGGACGATCAGACTTCTCCACAAATTGCGATTTCCAACGGCATGGATCAATTCTTGTGTTGACTCCCTTTCGTGACAAGACACAAGACTGTCAAGAATGTTCTCTCGCTGTCTTCCCGTATATCTCTGTCCACAATCTGTGCTTTTGTTGCATGTTCCAGTTCTTGTCTTTTCAAAATATGGCCAAACAAATAAAGACTGCCTCTTTCTAATGTGTGTGTTAAGTTGTCTTTACGACTCAGCTTCCCCAAAATGTCTAGATTGCTCATTTTGGCAATAAAATTAATTTTCAGGAGTCTTCTTTTAAAATCACATCTTCAAGGTTTCTAGGATTTTGTTTTCGCTTGTTTCTAATTATCCAGGACTCGCAGCCGTATGTTGAAACTGGATTAATGTAACGTGCAAGAACTCTTTTTCTAACTTCAAAGGACAAAGACCTATTGCATAAAATGTTCTTCGTTTGATAGATGCCATGCAGATAAGCGTAGGCGATCATGTTTCGCCATCTCACACGATCACCAGAATTTTTGGTACAGTTCTGTGTTCTTGTCTCCACCATGCAATGTAGCAACGCCACCCAGATAATTACCTCTCTGCATTCCCCTTGTTCTTTTATCATCAATCTTGCCAGTTGTGACATAGTTTTCTAGCTTATTTCCCCGCATAATTAGTCCGCAAACAGACTGTCTAGGCACAATTTCTCGGATCAGTTTACTGTTTTCATTTGTTTCTTAAGGGCCTTGCTCATTTGTTTTTCTTTCCATCCATGGTATTCTTTGCATTTTCCTCAGAAACCATATTTCCACTGCTATTAGATGTGTCTGTCCCGCGATGGTGTTTCCACCTTATCGTGGTGGGAGAGCTTGAGTTTCTCAATGACTCTGAGAGTTATGCCGGCGGTAGCGTAGCTACCAGCAGGGCCTCCCAAGCCGGACAGGTCAAAGGGTAGTAGTAGTAGGCCTCTTTCAGTCCTGAAGGACTATAGAGTTGTGCCGCTTGAGAGGTGCCTGGCAGCACCGCTGGTGACTGTATAGTCCAATGCGAGAGTGACAATCCCTGTCACAGTTTCCGCATCTGTAAGACGAGGCAAGTCCTGCAGTAAGTGACTGCGCTTTGAGCCTGTGCCGCCTATCCTCAGTTTGTTGGATCAGATTGCGCTCAAAGAGCACCAGTCCGTTTCGCACATATCTTCTCCAGGAGCATCTGTCTGTTGCAACTCTCTCCCACGTGTCTGGATCTATTCCAATGGTTTTCATATCTTGTTTACACACATCCCTATATCGCATTTGGGGTCTTCCGGTTGGCCTCTTTCCTGTGGCTAGTTCTCCGTAAAGGAGATCTTTGGGAATACGTTCATCCTCCATTCGAGATGGCCCAGCCACCGGAGGCGTCTCTGCTTGAGGAGGGTTTGCACTGTGGTAGTATCTGCTCGTTCAAGCACCTGTTTGTTTGTTATGTGGTCTTTCCATGTTATGCTCAGGATACGTCTCAGACATCTCATGTGGAAGGAATTCAACTTCCTTTCCTGTCTTGAGTACAAGGTCCAGGATTCAGACCCATAGAGTAGTGTGCTAACAACACAAGCTTTGTATACTTGAGCTTTTGTACTCTCTGTTAGTCTATTATTCTCCCAAACTCTTTTAGCTAGCCTGGAAAATGTTGTGGCTGCCTTTCCAATGCGTCTGTCGATTGCTGTCTCTAATGAAAGATTATCTGATATTGTCGACCCCAAATACACAAAATCGTGGACGACCTTAAATTCGTAATTAGAAATTTTGATTGACGGGGGCGCACCAGCGTCTTGTTCTATCACCTGTGTTTTATTTAGGCTAATGGTGAGCCCAAAGTCTTTGCAGGCGGCTGCAAAACGATCTATGAGCCTTTGGAGATCTTCTGCTGTATGAGTAGTCAGTGCTGCATCATCTGCAAAAAGTAGTTCTCTTACACATCTTGATCTTATTTTGGTCTTTGCCTTGAGTCTTGATGGGTTAAAAAGTTTGCCATCAGATCTTGTGTGGAGGTATATGCCTTCAGTAGCAGTCCCAAATGCTTGCCTTAAGAGAACAGCGAAGAAGATACCAAAGAGTGTAGGAGCAAGCACGCAGCCCTGCTTTACTCCGCTGCTGATGCTGAATGACTGGGATGTTGAGCCGTCAAATAAAATGGTCCCCTGCATGTTTTTGTGGAATGATTTCACGAGACTAAGAAGGGTGGGTGGACATGTTTGTCAGTTTAAAATTACCGTGGTAGACAATCGACATTACTGTGCGAACATGTGTATATTTCAGTTTGAAGGATTTATCTAATTAATTCACGTAAGTTGTGTGATTTCTGCAGTATGTACCTGACGAGATGCAGCGAAATATGCCAGGCAATAAATCGTGCAATCTATTGTTTGTGTCTTCGTTATTCAAATACCGCATATAAACAACATTTAAATCTGCTGTACAATCTCCAGAACAATAATTTTTTTGTTGGGTGGACATAAGGATAAGGTTATATGCTAAATCTCATAATTTTCCTTCAGTTGGTTACTGAGATATTGAATTTTATATTGGGGCAAAAAAAAAAAAAAAATTAAACACACTATAGTTCAGTTTTGCTTGTAGACATATAACAGCATTCGCAACACCTCTTGGCTTGTACGAATGGCTATATCTTCCGTTTGGGCTCAAGAACGCACCGGCCACATTTGTAAGACTAACAAGATTGTTATTACACGGAATTAATGACGTAGTTGCTTATATTGATGATATATGCATCCATTCTTCTGATATGACTTCTCACTTACTCACCCTTAAACAAGTCTTCCACCAAATCTCTCTTTTTGGACTTACTATCAAACCTTCCAAGGTTGAAATAGGTTATACACAAATAGACTTCCTTGGACATAGAATTTCTGAAGGAAAATTGTTGACTGATGATAAAATTGTTTCCAAGATCCTTAAGCTAGAAGTACCTACCACAAAGAAGCAAGTTAGAAGTTTACTAGGTCTGATTAACTATTATTCGAAATTTATTCCACATTGGGCAGAATTAACCTCAGTCTTTTCTGATATGTTAACTAAAAATCATCCATCAAAAATTTGTAAAAGTACCAGCTTAGATGATGCAATGTGTAAATTGAAACATATTTTTGCTAATCCACCAGTCTTACGATTACCCAACATAAATTTACCCTTTATTTTGACCACAGATGCGAGCGCTATCGCAATAGGAGGATGCTTGATGCAGGAAATGGATGGCATAAAACACCCACTTCTCTATGTGAGCCGCAAACTAAAGAAGGCGGAGACTCGGTATGCCACAGTTGAATTAGAGTGTTTGAGCCTAGTGTTTTGTATATTGAGATTATCGAAGTTCCTCTTAGGGAGTCACTTTGTGGTCCTCACTGACAGTTCGCCATTATTAGTCCTTAACCAGGGGTCGCCTAAAAACCATCGGCTACAAAGATGGTGTCTTCTACTGCAAGATTTCGACTTCGAAATCCGCCACATCAAAGGCACCGACAACATTGTGGCTGACCTTTTGTCACGGCAAGTGAATGCGCCAGTAGAATGACTCTGATCACATCGACCATTAGCCATACTATAAACTGTGATACTTTTAGTCGGTTGCATATTACAGTGGAACTCTACACCTGCTAGAGTACTCTCAGTGATTAGTTGAATTACAACACCCAAGAACATGATACGTTACTTTAAGAACTATACCATCAAGTGCCTAAGCGCTAGAACGATTCCAGCAAGAAACAATAACTGTGTTTGGGTCAACCAATAAGATCAACCAACGAACTAACTCCGAATTCTGTACGAACTCGTTATATAGGACATTAAGAACATGCCATACTTGCTGTTACTACGTAACTTTACAAACAGCCGAAACAGAACCCCATCGACTACGACACTCAAGAGACAGCCATATTAGCTTTACCATTCATGGCATAACACGCTAGCGACAGGAGAACGACGCGCACATCATCTTGGGATTTAATTAATTAATTAGTTTAGGATTAAATATGTATTATATTTCCATTATTGTTGTATATAAATTGTATTCACCTGTAATTTGTACATATTCGACATTAATATTACAGGCGGTACCATTCCTAAGCTAAAGAACCGTCCTATACAATTGTCTCTATTTAGATTGTAACCCATTTGTCATTCATCGTACAAGAAGTACGTATTTACTTAAAGGGCAAATATCGCCTAGCCCATTTTTTTCTAAGGGCAATAACACTTACCTCAACTTTAATTATATATTTTAACCAAATACTATTTTTAATCAAAAGTGAGTGAATGACTGTGTGAATGGATTAAATGAGAGAACGATACACTTGGCGGACAAATTGTACGCAAACCGTATTTATTTTAATTTGTCTGCGTCTTTCATGTAAATTGTATGACTTGTCTAATTTGTGAATACATGTGTAGTACTTAGTTTAATAGTGAGTTAATATACTTAGCTTAGCAGTTAGGATACATCTAAGCACCACTACTTGGAATGCCTTTTCATGTATTGCACACAGTGCAGTAGTTCATGATTGAGGTTATCCCAACTCGTGACGCTTGGAAATACGCCACACATTCAGCACACACAGTACACAAACCTTAAAACTCAACACTATCAAGTTAAAATACAGTCACTTTATTAGAAACATCAACTTATTAGTCAAAACACACTAACAAGCCAACAGGGACACTTGTAGTATGAGGGGGATAAAAGAACAAGGTAACTACATATTTAGCATTATATAACATACGGGAGTAAAAGTGTATAGAAATACACACTCAGATCAAGATTTGAAGGTGTACTTATTTAGCCAAGACTTCGGTCTTGTTAACCCTCTATTATATAGGGGTTATTTGTCTGGGTACCATTTTGGGTACTATGAGAAGGGCAAGTTGTAAATACAACTACTAAAATGCCACGTAACTTCGGTCTGATAAGCACATTTAAGCACACGAGAGACAGGGATCTCTGCACCAAATCAGACAAGTGTTGTATGGTAGAATACATGAGTTTTTAGTGCTAATAGGTAGGTTGCCAGGTTACTATCCACCAAACTACAACACCAACTGTAGGTGAGTCGGTGACAGAATTAGAACGGATCTAATTCCCAACAACAAATCAGGTCACGGGGGAGGGGGGATCCTGTCACCGCCTCACGTATATATCTAGTAAAGGGCTGCAACTCCAGCCCAAGGGAAACCATTGAGTCGAGCAGGACCCAAGTAAGCTAGAACCTTCTAGATAGAAATGGTCACCAAGTCCATGATTCCGTGGACACTGATGTGGCCCGCCTAATGCGGGGTCCACGAGGAACTCGGACAGAGTTACCGCCCGTGTCGGGTTAGGACACGCGGAGACCGGCAGAGGACGAATGGACTTGGGAGAGGCAACAGGGCCTGCCTTTGAGGGACTCTATAGATATCAATAGATATATAGACATAGGCTAGATAGTTTGCTAGACTGTTAAAGGATACTTATGTGTGTGATGTTTACTATTTGACAGATGTAATATAGCGCGGGTCTGTTTACCCACTGCGCCAACGCATACTGTATATGTAAATACAATAAATATTCGATCTCATAACGAACAGATTTATTGTTGCCTGTATGAACCCAAGTTTAGTTATCTAGATACGAGCAAGACTATGACAGGCTTAAAGAGGTTTAATTAATTCCTGGCGCTGGATGACAGAAGTAACCTTGACCGGGCAGTGATGGCCAGGTAAAAAAAAAAAAAAAAGTAGGCCAAACGTTTTTAGTTTGGCGGTGATTTTGTGGCCTTATTTCAATGCAGCTCACACTGGGGGGATTTCAAGTGTTGGCTAACAGCGGCAAGGAGGTGATGTTTGATTGGATCATCCAGGGGGTTATCTAGGTCAAGTCTGCCTGGCAGATCACACCCTTTATCGATAGAGAGGGGGAATAAATTGATACCCACTCGTGCGGTCCTCTAAATGTACTGGAGAATATTAGAACGGCCATCAAGGTCTTATACACATTGAAGAGAAAATTTCAAATGCACTACAAAGGTATGGAGAACCGGTAAGGCACAGCTATGCGGTAAGAACATCTCCGGGGTTTGAGTATCCATTGGTATAAGTGGACAACTTTACACTGATCTGAGCAAGCTCACACTTGACCCGGAAGCCTGAAATTGCTGTCAAAGGCAGAAGTAACTTATTACTCTTTTGTGATTATTGTTGAAAGTAAGTGGAAACCACCACATTATATTTGTATTTTTCGTTATCGTCTTCTTCTTCATCGTTTTGGCCATTGCTTTCTTCTTCTTCTTCTTCTTCTTCTTCTTCTTCTTCTTCTTCTTCTTCTTCTTCTTCTTCTTCTTCTTCTTCTTCTTCTTCTTCTTCTTCTTCTTCTTCTTCCTCCTCATCCTTCTTCTTCTTCTTCTTCTTCTTCTTCTTCTTCTTCTTCTTCTTCTTCTTCTTCTTCTTCTTCTTCTTCTTCTTTTTCGCCGCCAACGCCGCAACCGCCGCCGCCGCCGACCTCTCGTTGTCGTCTGCTTCTTCTTGTGTCCTAGTGCTTGTGCCGTGAAGCGTGGCGCTGACGTCCGAACCTAATCAGCGGGATATGAAGGAACTATACACCCATCAAACAGGCAAGGCGTTATTACCAGAAAGGAAACAAAAGGCTCAGAAGATATGAAGAGAACGCAGGCATGGGAAAACACTGTGATGACTTGAAACATCAGCGATAGAAGCACAACAAACATACCAAGAGAAGCGATGCTTGACGGTCTAAGACGATGGCATGCAGGACAGACAGGCTGACAGGTAAGCAGACAGACAGGTAGGCAGACAGACACAGATTTAGCCATATTACTGTCAGTTTACATCTATTTTTAGCAACCTTATCAAACAATGGAATGCCAGTAGTTAACAAGTAACTTACATTTAAAAGATAACAACCATGACGTCATAAGGGCAATCCTCGATAACACGAAGTCGTTATCTCTGTCATTGGTTAACCGCTAACCAATGATAATCGTCCATATACTTCGTTCAGACTTTAGTGACGCACATATAGGACATCCGTTGACGAGAAGTGGGAAGCCTGTTAATAATATCCTAGGAACCAAAGCGAAACACACAAGGAGCCAACACTGACAGAAGAAACCGCCAAAAGAGATACAACTTGCCGGCCAACGAATCCCCCAGCTGAAGGCAAAGGCATAAAGTCGTCAACTTCAAAAAGCCAGCAAAACACTGGCGCAAAGAAATAAACAAACTTACTTCGCACCATGAACCACCAGTACAATAACCGATGCCACATAGGCTGGTTGAGACAAGGTGGAAAGTTTCGTTTTTTTTTTTCTTTCTCAAAATGGATGGATGGATGGATGGAAGAACAGATTGGTGACCAACTGCTACGATTGGCCATGGATTATCCTGATGTTTGTATTAAATGCCCTGTTGATCTCACGACCCATTTCCTGCAAGCTTAAATTCCCGGTTTTTTAACTAATTCAGTGACAAAGGATAATATATTGCAAATATGACTTCCCATCTGGGCAGAAGGGCGATATATCCCAATCTAGGGACATCGTGTTATTTGATGTTTCTAGGTATCTTCCACAATTTCAATTCTCAATTAATGAAACGTTATATTTTAATACTTACATGTATTCATTTCATTGCGTACCATATTTGTCTCAAATATTACTATTTGTTTGGACTGAATCAGTAAAATTATTAGCGTAGTGCTCACACAAGTGTTATGTTTTACCAGATCGTCTTTAAAGTCCATTATTGTCATTTCCCGGTGGCGCCGTGGCTGGAACTTTTTGCCTGCCTTTTGTACGTCTTGTGGTGGAATCTCCATTGAGAAGACGGCAAGATTGAACTGGGTTCAAAGAGCGACCCACGTGTGTGTGTGTGTGTGATGTGCGTCTGTGTGAAGGTACACCTCTTGTTTTCTGTGTGTAAATTTGTGCCTCCGTCCGTATATATGCGTACGTATGTGGAATGTATGTACTATGTATGTGCTATGTTGTACTATGTATATGGTGTATTTTTAATGACTCTCGGAACTTCCGGTCCCCAACATGGCGGAAAGGCATTTGACCGGTAAGGCCTCTGGAGGATTTACGCTTGTGGCTACGGTTTGCATTCGCATTTTCCTCATGTTGGACTGGTAGTCCATGGTCCAGTCGTCCTGCTACTGCGTGAGTGCGTAGCGCGACACTATGAGTCGTGAATTTCGCGTAGAATGCTTTTACATCTGTCCACGGTTGTTTTTAGCGTGAACTGCATGTTCGGGACGATGGCGGCCGGCTGTTGCTGAATTGACTGATTTGCCTTTTCGGGTCACGGGTGCATTTTTCAGGAGAGTCCTGGGTGTCGTCGCTGGAGCTACGAAGTTCGCGCTTTATGCGGCGCTTTCGGCGGGTCGACCTGCTGAAAGAAACAGAGCCATATGGGTTAAAACCAGGGTCAATGAAGTCTTTCTGATGACTGCCGATTCCATCGACGATGAACTGTCTTTTTCGTGGAGAACGTTTGTGTTGGCATTCTTACGGCGGCATTATGCACAGTGTACCTGTGCGGGTTGTTATCTTGCCGAGACTCCTTTCTTTTCTATTTTTCACATTGGGCTGTGAGGAGCATTTCGTGTGATATTCACTGGCACAGGAACGGAGCATAATGGGGACAACCCGTTGCCATGAAGTTGGAACCGCGACTAACTAATTAACTTTAATGACTCTGGGGTTTTTGAACATATTGCCGTTCCAAGTTTTGTAGTTACCCTCTGTGAACTCATGCAGCATAAATGGTAAGTACAAAACTTGGAACGGCAATATTTTCAAAAACCCTACAGTCATTAAAAATACACCATGCATGTACTATGTTGTACTATGTTTGTGCTATGTGTCAGAGAGCTGCCATTTGCTGATGATTGCGCTCTATATTCCAACTCAGAGGTAGACATGCAACACAATGTTTCATCTTTCTCATATGCCTGTGCAAACTTTGGGCTCAATATCAACTTGGAGAAGACTGTAGTTATGTACCAGCCAGCTCCAGGGATTAATTACACCGTGCCAAGTGGGACGGTGGTGGTGGGGTGGGGTGGGTGAGTGAGTGAGTGAGTGAGTGAGTGAGTGAGTGAGTGAGCCTACTCTTATCAGCACGGCACATGATGATGATGATGATTGTTATCTTGTATTGGGAGTCATGCAAACTTTGTGCACTTTTTCATCGCCGCAGCTGAAATATATTGCCTTGTAAAGTTTACGACCTGCTAGACAAGAATGGCGTCCTGGTCGTTACATGGTTCAGTTTGTGTTGAAAAAGTAACAGTTACTGGTTTCAATTCAGGTCATAACACTGCTTCAACACACCAAGTCGTAAATAAGAAAGTCCATCTTTGGTCTGTGTCCGGTAGAGAGAAAAAAAAACAACTGTCATATGTCATCTGCTGCCTATAGTACCTTCCGGTGTAGGAAAGAGGGGTTTTGAACCTGGGGAATTAAGGCTGCCTGGCTAGTGTAGTCGCCACCAACTGTGCAGGTTAGGGCAATCTATTGGGGAACCCTTTGAGGCCATGAAGACAGTTCAAAAATAAACACACATAGTATTGTTAGGCGCTCATAGAAGGAGCATAAGGAAATAGAGATTAAGGAAATAGAGATTAGAGGACGCACTAGACAACATAAAATTTGAAAGCTATAGTTACCGACAGGGATGCGAACCTGTCACCTCCAAAAGACGATGGTGCCTCGCTGCGGGAACAAGTCTACTTACAGTCTATACCTATCTTGGAGTCACCTGGTGCACATGACTACCCCTACCGGGCGAGGCTGCTCCCATGGAGTACCCAATTACGCCATTTCTCTGATTGTCTGTTAAATTACAAAATATATTTATTGAGAGGGAAAGAGCAAGGGGAAGGCAGAGAAGTAAATATAGGGTGTATTTTTAATGACTGTGCAGTCTCATCTCATCTCATTATGTTCCTCTTGTACCTTGCGGTGTCGAGGGGAAGTATAAACAGCGGGAGAGTGCCCGCTTATGGGCTTCATATATCGATATTCCCATAGACTCTGTTAATCCCTGCGTCCATCGTTTACGTGGCCGGCCTCTTCCTCTGCTTTCCTCTGGTCTGTACATCATTGCTTGTTGTGGTATACTGTTAGTTGTAACCTACTTGCATGGCCAAACCATTTGACTTGCTGCCTTCCAATAAAACTGTGCAGTGTTTGAAAATATTGCCGGTCCAAGTTTTGTATTCACCCTCTGTAAAGTTCATGCAACATAATAAGTAAATACAAAACATGGACCGGCAATATTTTCAAACACTGCACAGTCATTAAAAATACAGCCTGTATCTGGATGGCTTGACCACGTGGCGACCGGCGTGATACAAACTACACCACCCACACACACACAAAACACGTGTTTAGCAATGTACTGCAAGTCCTTTGCAGGGCATTTAAGTCCAACTTAATGACGATGTAGAGGTTAAACCGCGTACCTCGCCTTCAGCGCACAGGAAGTGTAAGAGCGAGGGCTCTTATCCTTTCAGGCACATGTCTATCTAAAAGTGGTCGTTATTTTTGTTATATTTTAACTGATTCAGTGTCCAGCAAACAGGAAGTTTACACCAAACAGGTGTATTTTTGATGACTGTGGGGTTTTTGAAAATAATGCCGTTCGAAATTATGTATTTACCATCTATGTTGCATGAACTCCACAGGGGGGGGGGGGGGGGGGGGGTGTGTGTGAATACAAAACTTGGAACGGTAATATTTTCAAACACCCCACAATCATTAAAAATACACTGTATATTATAATGTAGATGTGCGTGCACTGAGCATTAAAATTGTGGAAGATGCCGCGAAACAAAACAAATAACACGATGGCCTTAGTATGGCGATATACCTTTCTTCTGTCCAAATGGGAGATCACGTTTGGCGATATATTATCCTTCGACGCTTAATCAGTTAAATCATAAATCAGGTTGATCTGTGGGCTGCGGTTGTGTTAGTGATTTTATTCCTACTAGTTTCTGGAGCAGACCTGGCTGTGTCGTGACACACTGTCTTAAAACAAGACGGATATACCTTCGCTTACCTGTTCTCTGGTGGTTGAATTCTCAGGTAGGCATGCTGCCAAGGCCGATGCGTCCTACCTGAAATATGCAGAACTCACCTGATGTAGCGCGCACACACACACACACACACACACACACACACACACACACACACACACACACAAACACACACACACACACAGGCGTTCTTGTTGGAGGGTGTTCATTTAATGAGCTCCAGAAATCGTGGGTGGATCTAAGGTCACAAACATATACATATAAACACTCACACGTACATATATAAACACACGCATAAATACGAACAAACACACGTACATAACCAAACACACACATACATCGATGCATCCACGCACATACATAACTAAACACATACACACATAAATAAATACTCCCATACATAACTAAACACACACCACATATCTGAACACACACATATACATAGCTAAAAAATGTTTTGCATATCCTTTACAGGACATCGCTGTCAACATCAGCATCTTTCAGCTGATTGTTGATCTCTTGGTAAGATTACGCTCAGTAGTTTGCCATTGCTTTCTGATCGGCGGTTCTTTATCCCGCAAGTCTCGGGCGCGGGTAGAACCGCTACCAATTCTCGCGCGCTGCGAGAGCCTGCGTGGATAAACGGGATTGCGGAGAAAGTCGTGTAACCCCTCGGCCAGAAGACCGGCACACATAGCTAAACACATATACAAATAAACACACACAAACATTGATGCAGGCATACATACATACACACAGACAGACAGACAGACAGACAGACAGACAGACAGACACACACACACACACATACATACACACACATACATACACACATACATACACACATACACACACACACATACAGACACACACACACACTCACACTCACACACACTCACACACACATACATACACACACACACACATACAGACTTACCTATCTATCGACCGACCTACTTACTTACCTACGTAACTATCTTCCTAATGCCTACGTCCCTCTGACGTGTCTCAACCTTGTCGTGGTAGGGGGGCTTGCGTGTTCCAATGACCCCATGAGATATGCCGATGGTAGCACAACTACATGTCGGACAGGTAACGGGATAGGAACCAGACCAAGAAAGACACACCTGCTGCCTTGAAGGTAGGCTGCGGACAGGCAAAGTCCGAATCAGGCGCACGATGCCACAACATTCTTGGTCCAGACACACATTCTACGGCTTTCAGCTGAGGGATATGGCTGAACGTCTCTAAGTCAATAACCCCCGGATGTGAGGGCGGGGCCGATACTCACCCACTGTAAAAAGTAGATGAGATACTGAGCACGCTACATGCTTAGTCCAGACACCTGTTCGAAGGCTCTCAGCCGAGGGATATGAGGGATCCCCCGAATGAGAGGGCCTGGCCGTTACTCTCTCTCTCTCTCTCTCTCTCTCTCTCTCTCTCTCTCTCTCTCTCTCTCTCTCTCTCTCTCTCTCTCTCTCTCTCTCTCTCTCTCTCTCTCTGCTGCATGGAGGTAAGATGCTGAGTCGGCAGCACATGTAGCCTACCTCGTGAGCGTTATTAAAGGTGAAAAAGCGTCCCAATCGCACCCAATAATTATGATGCAAGGATGTATATATATATATATATTAATAAATAAAACTCATTGAGTTAGTATTGTCAAAGGTGGAGAAACGTCTCATTAACACGAAATGCAACGCTTGGCTAGAGAATCCATTAAGTGGAAGTCCGAAGCGAAAGCTTGCTGAGTGGATGTCCTATGCAGACTGACCATCCCTGTTCTGGGCGGGGAGCGGACAGGGGGAAACGAAATACCCAATATATGCAAGTGAGAAATTAAAGCAGCCAGGAGCAGGACGTGGCGATTCCTTGTGTGAGCCTAGTCTCAAAGCACTATGTGCCGGCTCTGCAATTATGGAAGCCTTCTTGGATGGCGGAAAATGCATATAGACTGTCCCTGCCTTCCCTTAAGGACTGACTGTAAAGTCTATGGCCGTTCTAATTTGACCAGCAGAGATGTGACAACACCACATCAGTAAGAGTCGAATGTCCCTCGAAACTACGGGAAGGGAAACCCGTCTACCAAACGCCCGCTGAAGTCGGATGTGCTGGCCTAAGGGCGCAAATAAAACAGGCACAACGCAAAAACGTCCGAGTGAAATGTCTTTCGTGCCCGGAACAGCTCTGACTAGTTTGTCTTCCCAGCACAGTGACCAGCACATGTCCGAACCGAAAGCTCGCTGAGTGGATGCCGTCTGCAGACCGGCCGTTCCTGGTTTGTGCGGGGAGCAGCCCGTAGCGAACGAAATGCCCAATACAATAAAGTGAGGAAATAAAGCAGCCATGTGCAGCACGAGGCGATTCCTTGGGTGAGCCCAGTACCAGAGCGCTATGTGTCGGCTCTGCAAACATGGAAGCCTCCTTGGAAGGCGGATAATGCCCATGGACTGCCCCTGTCTTCCCCTTGAGGGCTGACCGTGAAGTCTTCGACCATTCTAACTTGACCAGCTAGGATGTGGACGGCACTACAACAGTGAGAGTCTCCCAGGAATGCTTACATGGTTAAAAAACGCACGCAAAACGCACGGATCTGTTGGCCTTAGGGTCTTAACCCAAGGGTGCATAACGAGACACACCACAATTAGTTTATTTTAGTTTAGTTTAGTTTAGTTTAGTTTAGTTTAGTTTAGTTTAGTTTAGTTTAGTCGACACCGCAATTGAGTCTGAAAGAGAAAAAAAAAAACACTCAGGGTGAACGCAAGATACAAGAGGAACATGATGAGATGAGATGAGATGAGATGAGATGAGATGAACGCAGCAGAAGAAGTAATACCTACGTAACTACATATCTACCTACTGGGACGCAGAGGTGTTTCCAAGGCACCAGGGCCGGGTTATATACTGGCCAAGACCTATTGACGCGTCCTCGTCGAGCGTCCTGGGCAACAGGTCCCTTCGGGGTCCTGGCTGAAGTCAATAGGATCGCCGATTCCTCCGAAGTCGGAGAGTGTCTGCCTGTACGGCGAGGAACCACCAGTCTGCGCACCAATAAGCCAGACATAGGACAACGGATACTCACGCAAACCTCAGGTCCTGTATGACATCACACTGATGTTGGACAACAGGATGCCTTCATCCGACATACAGGACTTTGCGTTGGAGCTCAAGCCAACGAACACAAGCAAGCAAGCAAGCATATCTACCTACTAACTGACGTACCTTTCTTACGTACATACGTAGCATGTACCTGCCCGTCAACCTACTCACACATACATACACACACCCACTCACCCGCCCATACACCTACCTACCTACCTAGCATGTTCATTTTGCGTTTTGTTGCTTTAAGCTGTCTGTCTGTCTGTCTGTCTGTCTGTCTGTCTGTCTGTCTGTCTGTCTGTCTGTCTGTTAGCTTGTCTATCTGTCAGTGTGCCTGCTTACCTACAGCATGTCTGTCTCTGTAACCTTTATTCAAACTGGAATAGTGTATGGGTCGAGTAAATGCAACACATTCTGCTTAAGGTGGGACTCCACGGGTCAAGAGAGACAACCCAGCTCCACTCTCCTTCAGGGACTATTGATCTGTTGAAAGATTTGGTGTTAGTCGCCCCTGCCTCATGGTATTTCATTATAGTGCAGGAGAAGAGGTGTGACCCAAAGATTGATGGCTGGCAAGACCTTTTTTATGGACTCCTTATTTTCTTTTACTGCCGTTCTTCAGTCGCTCCTTGTCGCTTGTGTGATGTGTATACTGGAATTGTGAGGTTGTTTATCTAGTAGATACACAGTGCACACTTAGCCCATTCATAGCACATACAAAGTGTGTACACACACACACACACACACACGCACGCACGCACGCACGCACGCACGCACGCACGCGCGCGCGCGCACGCACGCACGCACGCACGCACGCACACACACACACACACACACAGACAGACAGACAGACAGACAGACAGACAGACAGACAGACAGACAGACAGACAGACAGACAGACAGACAGACACACACACACACACACACACACAGTACATACATAGCCCATACACAGCACATACATAGTACATACATAATGTATACATAGAACATGTTGTTTTGTCCATCAAGAATGATGACGACCATTCATTTCATCCAGTGGGGTTGAAAGTATGGAGCCGTGAGTTCTAAGATGGCTGGTAAGGCCTATTTTGGCTCGAAATGTTTTTTAACAATGTGGGCAAAGAATGCTTGACGTTCCAGGAGGAGGATCTTCTGCAGTGGTTTTTCTTCACAGCTCTTGCAGTCCTGGTTGCTTCACAAGTGATTGCACCCTTGCGTAATTATGTACGCCACGAATTTCGGTCTTTGGCAGCAGTCTCCCAGGTGTCAAGATTCCAACAGTTTTCAGTAAGATTTTCAGAGTGTCTTTAAAGCGTTTCCTCTGTCCGCCTTGGGAGCTTTACCACAACGCGGCTCGCCGTAAAAACTTCGTTTTGGGAGCCTGTGATCTGGCATGCGAGTTAAGTGACCAGCCCAGCGAATCTGATTCTTCATTTGTAGTGTGTGGATACTGGGCATGGACGCTCTTTCTAGGACATCTGAGTTTGGGATCTTGTCTTGCCATTTAATCTTCAATAGCTTCCTAAGGCAGACTGCGTGGAAGTGGTTTAGTTACAAGTACCTCTGAAGTAGGAGTGGGTTTGCCATATGACGAGGAACATTAGGAAAAGGAAAAGCTAACTCACACGCAAAATTCAATACAGTGCACTTACTTGTAGCAGTAACAACTATAGGGTATATTTTTAATGACTGTGTGGTGTTTGAAATTATTGCCGTTCCAAGTTTCGTATCCGCCCTCTGTGGAGCTCATGCAACATAAATGGTAAATACAAAACTTGGAACGGCAATATTTTCAAAATTCCCGCAGTCATAAAAAATATACCCTGGACAAGTAGTAGTAGCAAGTGTGCAGACTACGATCGAGTTCAAAACGTGTGAACGAAAAAACAAATTCGTCCTACAAACAAACACTCTAATTAGCAGATGAACACAGTATGATTCCAAATAATTGCCACAAACACTATCTAACCATCAGAAAATAATCAATTAAATAATTGCATTAATCATCAAAAAACATTTTGTTTTCTAAAAACTTTTCGTGATCCTAGTTTTATCATTACTGATTTATTTATAGCGAAGTTGTAGTCTCAAAAAGTTGAATTTGTTTGTTGGATTAGCAGTTTTATTTATATTTCGATTTCGTGATTCTGTTGTTTGTCGCATCTCCAGGCCATTTCTTTTCTATGACTAATTCCTTTTAATGGGATAAGTATACGACGTGTATTGTTGTGGGCCGGGGTTTGTTCAAAGCAAAAGCTGCTAATGGATCGTTTAAAAATAGAACCGTATGTAGTGAACAATTAGAGAGATTGCTTTGTACTTTCGAGACAGTTGTTTACATAAATGTTTGAGCAATCATCCCCCTCCCCCCCCCCCCAAAAAAAAAAACAAACAACAACAACAACAACAAACAAACAAAAAATATTACCCCGGAAAGGGGGTCTGCGTGGCGATGGCGATTAATACACCTACGCTTAAACTCCCCGTGCGCTAACGACGGGGTAGGGGTTCAACTCTTACACGGGTCAGTTGAATTTCAGCGTTGACTTCTCATTCAGAAAGCAATGGCAAACAATTGAACGTAAAATTGTCTAGCAAATCAATTTAGCGTTGGGGTTCATTGCAAAGTCCTGCAAATACATAATCATCATCCGGTGCCTCGCCGACTGGTGTGGGTGATTTTACCGCTCTACAAATTGCGATCTCTGATGGCTTTGATCAATTCGTGTGTTGACTCCGTTTCGTGCCATGACACAATACTGTCAAGAATCTTCTCACGCTGTCTTCCTCTATCTTTCTTTCTGCAAATTTTCCCGGTTATCACAATAAGTTCCAGTTTTTGGCGTCTCATAACGTAGCCACAAAACTATGCCTGCCTCTTTTTGTTTGTAATAAGCTGTTTTTGCGACTCAGCTTCCCTTAAAACGTCCTGATTGTTCATTTTGGCTGTCCAATTAATTTTCAACACTTTTCTATAAAACCTTTTTACTAATTGTCCAGGACTTGCAGCCATATATTACAACTGGTTCTATGTAACATGCAGGAACTCTCCGTCTAACTTTCAAGGACATTGACTTATTGCACAAAACATTCTTCGTTTGACAGAATGTAATATTTGCTGGTCCTATTCTGCTCTTTATCTCAGTGATGCAACTTCCATCTGATGTTATAGATATCTTAATTTCTGCAATTGCCTCAAAATAAGGTCCTGGACTTTAATTGCATACTTAGGCACAATCTGTTACTTTGATATCACCATGACTTCTGTCTTTCTATTATTCAAACTTAGAACCATATTTTTCACTTTCTATGATTTTGAAATTTTTTTATTTAAAAATTTTTTTAATGTGTTTTTGTCACGTGACATATTCGACTAGTTATTACATTCTCACTAAAACGTTAATATTTGTCGCGGTAGTGGTGATGCTGATAATGATGATGGTGATGATGATGATGATGATGATGATGATGATGATGGTGATGATGATGGTGATGATGATGATGATGATGATGATGATGATGATGATGATGATGATGATGATGATGATGATGATGATGATGATGATGATGGAGTGTACATTGTCTCTTACGCACACTAGAATAATCGTTTAACCGATTCAGTGCCAAATAAATACCTTAGGTTTGGACTAAACATGGCACACAACCAAATAAACAAGTATTATAATGTGATTCAAAACAATGTTTTCCCGTAGTGAATTTGAATAACGAAGACACAAACCATAGATTATACGATTTATTGTCTGGCATATTTCGCTGCATCACGTCAGGTACATACCAAGCAGTTCACAAATATACAACTGACTGACTGGCACCTTGCCGTCTTGATAGACAATCACCATCATCAAGTACCATGCCGACTGGTGTAGGCGTTCATGACTCTAAACAGATCTCGGTCTTTGGGGTTCTGGAACAATTATCCTGATGATACCCCTCCATGTCACCGTCTCAATCCATCCAGCATCATTTCTCTTAGTCTGCCTCTGCATCTCTTCCCCTCGATCTTTCCAGTTGCCACAATGTTTACCAACGCCTCTTTTCTCATCACATGACCAAAAAAGCTGTTTGTCTTTTTCTTATTGTGTATATGATGTCCTAGTTTTATTAGCCTCTTTCAGGCATTCGTTGTTAGTTACTTCGGCAGTCCAAGGAATTCGCAACATTTGTCTAAGGAAATACATCTCTGTTGCTTCCAGTCTCTTCCTAGTGTGTTTATTTATATTCCAAGAATATTCACAGCCATACAGCAAAACAGTTTGTATATGGTTTGTAAAATGGAGTTGTACCTCTCCATAAGAAAGCCTGGGCTGAGTTTAGAGGTGTTGCCCATGGAGTATGGTCACTCTCTCGGCCTGCCTACTTTACTCCAGAGAAAAGGTAACACCATACATCTGGAACAAGACAAGCTGCAGAAGCTGCCGAATCATCAAAGCAATGCTCTAACTGTCCGCCTGTCGGAGCTTCGATCCTAGACCAGTTGCCGACCAAGGTTTAAGGCCTGGTCTGCCCTGCCATGATATTTAATATTTAGGTTGCATTTCCTCGCACTAGGGTAAGGCATGTACCCTCCCTATTGCACTCCTTCGCCCGAGGCCGTTGGGGCAATGTGGGGTGTCGGGTTTGGTCAGCGCAGCCTAACACTCGGGACTAACAGAAAGCAGGTAGTACCGTCTACTGTCATACGCCAGTCATTTCACCAACCAGCCCACAAATATAATCATTTCACCAACCAGCCCACAAATATAATCAGTTCACCAACCAGTCCACAAATATAATCATTTCACCAACCAGCCCACAAATATAATCAGTTCACCAACCAGCCCACAAATATAATCATTTCACCAACCAGTCCACAAATATAATCATTTCACCAACCAGCCCACAAATATAATCATTTCACCAACCAGTCCACAAATATAATCATTTCACCAACCAGCCCACAAATATAATCATTTCACCAACCAGCCCACAAATATAATCATTTCACCAACCAGTCCACAAATATAATCATTTCACCAACCAGCGCACAAATATAATCAGTTCACCAACCAGCCCACAAATATACTCATTTCACCAACCAGTCCACAAATATAATCATTTCACCAACCAGTCCACAAATATAATCATTTCACCAACCAGTCCACAAATATAATCATTTCACCAACTAGTCCACAAATATAATCATTTCACCAACCAGTCCACAAATATAATCATTTCACCAACCAGTCCACAAATATAATCATTTCACCAACCAGTCCACAAATATAATCATTTCACCAACCAGTCCACAAATATAATCATTTGACCAACCAGTCCACAAATATAATCATTTCACCAACCAGTCCACAAATATAATCATTTCACCAACCAGTCCACAAATATAATCATTTGACCAACCAGTCCACAAATATAATCATTTCACCAACCAGTCCACAAATATAATCATTTCACCAACCAGTCCACAAATATAATCATTTCACCAACCACAAATATAATCATGTACGTAAGAAGTTTCCCGCCTGACACCAGGGACAGCAACAAACAGAAAATGGCCTGGGAGGTAACGGCGGCCGAGAAGATATGACCACGTCACACACTGAGTCCCGATTGGTCTAGATAAAATATGGCGGGAACACCATGTACCCAGTAGACAGCAAGGAGTGGTACAGGGTTCTGTTGTAACGGCCATCGAATGTACACTAGTTCAGGTGATAACCAGTTCAGCGAACGTCAGAAGCGGACTCGTTGAGATTGAAAAACTTACATTGTGTTTGGAGGTCTGTACTCAAACATCTACGTTACCACGTTGTCTGTTGGTATCATCATCACCATCATCATGTGTCTTGCCTGCTGTCGTAGAAATTCATGTAATTCCACAGATCTTTAGTCCTGTAAATCAACTTTGCTGATGATAGTTCACTGTGCCGGCGTCTCAGTCTAACCAGCGTTATGTCTCTTTATCTGCCTCTGCCTCTTTTCCCAATGAACTTTCCAGTTGTTAGTATACGTAAAGTAACCGAATTAAGACCAAGTACAAGTTCTATAACTTCGAGATTTCACATTCTTATTTTCATTGTTTGGTTAGCTCCCTTTAATAACCTTTTTTTTTTCATCCACCGCGAACACCCTCTTATCCTATCATTTCTTCTTCTTCTTCTTCTTCTTCTTCTTCTTCTTCTTCTTCTTCTTCTTCTTCTTCTTCTTCTTCTTCTTCTTCTTCTTCTTCTTCTTCTTCTTCTTCTTCTTCTCGTATTGTCATTTAACATGGAGTGTGCTAAATCATACCACACAAGACCCGCGATGGTATGGTGGCTAGTGGGAGTTCCTGCCAAGGAAAGTGGTCCTTGTTCAATCCACAGCAGTGGCAAAATTAACTTATCCGACCAGCTAATGAAACCAGTGCCAATTTCCAAATATTCTGGAAATAATAAATCACCCTTGATGGTAGTGACTTTAACAAAACCACTCGCTGAAGTAACCTTCGCATGCACGCTCGAACAGAAATTGATTAGACCTGCGTGTGCGAGTGGCTTGGTCAGAGTTGAACATGTTCACGGTTGATCAACGTGTACACGTCAAAATGCGTGCTTTACTTCAAAAGTCAGCGTCAAAGACATTTGAGTTAAGTTGGGCTAAGAACCGACATCACTGCACACAGAGCATTCCCATACGCGCTCCGCCCCCCCCCCCTCGTTCAACAGCCAGTGAAGAGTCACACTACTAATCGCTCCAATGCTATCTGATTCAATGTTCTCCTGGTCTTCCCTCTCAGTTTTGAGATTCTTGCAGAACCCCTGCAGATCCCCTGCAATCTCATTCTTTCCACATCCGATTTCTCAATATGTTGCCCCACCTTCTCCACCTGGTCCCACAGGCGCCCGACCACCCCTTCCTTGTCCATAGATAATCTACCACCAAGAGGTGAATTTCCTGCCAGCCTATCAGCCTGTTCACCCCGACCCCCCCCCTCTCCCCCCCCCTCTCCCCCCCCCCTCTCCCCCCCCTTCCGTACTCCCGCATGGCCAGGGCAAAAAATCCATACAATTCTCACAATCTGTGACCTCTGATGCGGGGATAACCATTCCACACGAAACATTCATTTCTCCACCTTAACGAAGCATACCCCTTGAGAAACCGTTCAAGATTGACCAACGTGTACAGTAAAATTGTCTTTACTTGAGAAGTCAGCTTCAGGGGCGGTAACTTTGCTTGCGCTGTAGCGAAGGGCATTTGGAATCTGTCGCCTTACGCTGGTCATATATATGTGTACTGCTGGTTCAGACAGAAATGGCGAACTACTGAAAGTCAAGTACTTGGTACTTGCCAAGAAATCAAAAACAGTGAAAAATTTCTGGGGTTGACTGCGACGTTCTGCAAAGGATGAAATATTAAGCTGTAAAGAGGGTCGGCTTCATTGCACCGGGTTTTACCCCGTATGGCTCGGTCACTTTCCGCAGGGTGGTGTGCTGAAAGTGTCACACAACGGACGAATTCCGTAGCTCAAGCGAAGACCCCCAGGCGTCTCCGAGACAATTACAGTCATAAACTAAATGACGTAGACAGGAATCGAATCCACCACCTTCGAATGACGAGGCAGACGGCATAATCACTTCACCATGGAGACACCTAAAGTTGTCGATAAGCCAGTGAAGAAATCACAAGTTTTTGAAGAAATCACACATTTTTGAAGAAATCACAAGTTTTTGAAGAAATCGCACGCTGTTGAAGAAATCACAAGGTTTTGCCATAAAATGTTTGTTTGGTCCAAGCTCAAGTGACCGGCGTATGCAGTGAAACTACTAGAATGAAGTCCGAAGAGAAAGTTTAAGAGCTTTTAAGTGCTCAATCACCTCTCTCGGCCACTGTTATACAACTGATTCAATGCCAAATAATAATAATAATAATAATAATAATAATAATAATAATAATAATAATAAAGTAGGTTTGAGCCAAACACAGCGCACAATCAAACGAACAACTATTATAATGTAATTTCCGTTCATTTGAGCATTAAAATTGCGAACCAATCAATCAATCATGTGCCATGCCGGAAAACGTGGGCGGTCATGACTCGCCATTTCACTCGATCACCAGTGTCGTGGATCACCTTAGAGTTCCTGTTTCGTCCATGCCATGTGGCCAAGCCATCCAGGTATTTTCCTCTCGGTCTTTCCTCTTGGTCTATTCCCTTCGATCTTGCCAGTTGTCACCAAGTTCTCCAATCCATTTTTTCTCATAACATGTCCAAAGAATTTGGACTGTCGGTATGCGCGTCAAACAATACATGTGCATTTATTTGTATTCTGTCCAAACAGGAGGTAACATTTGGCGATATAGAATCCTTCGGCGATTAATTTATTTATGTTCTGTCCAAATAGGAGGTAACGTTTGGCGATATAGAATCCTTCGGCGCTTAATTTATTTATGTTCTGTCCAAACAGGAGGTAACATTTGGCGATATAGAATCCTTCGGCGATAAATTTATTTATGTTCTGTCCAAATAGGAGGTAACGTTTGGCGATATAGAATCCTTCGGCGATATAGAATCCTTCGGCGCTTAATCAGTTAATACATTTCTTATAGTAAGTTTTACACAACCTGCCGTTAGCGACGTTGATAGCGAGCTGCGCTGATGTCATCGGCACGGTTCGACGCCAGGGCACGTCGCCTGCGAAAGTGAGGGCAAGATTCGCTATTTATATCTCCCTGCATTCAGGACTGCAAAATGTGATGACGCTTTCATATAACAAATTCATTGCAGGAGACTGCTTTGTGATAAATAATTCATTTTAAGCGTGAGTACATTGTGTATTTTTAATGACTATGCAGTGTTTGAAAATATTACCGGTCCAAGTTTTGTATTTACCTAATAGGTTGCTTGAACTTTACAGAGGGTGGATGCAAAACTTGGGCTGGCAATATTTTCAAATACTGCAGTCATGAAACATACACCATATAGAAGGAAATATTATCCAGATAATCATTCTTCAAGACAAAATTGATAGAGATAACGGATCCTTGCCGTTGGAGATCGCAATGTTTGGAGAAGCATGATCGCTCATGCCAGCCGGCAAGGCACTCAGAGATGATGATGATGATGATGATGATGATGATGATGATGATGATGATGATGATGAGTAGAGGGGGGATAACCTATAATCAGTATAATAAGAGAAATAATACATGAATTATATCCCTTATGTATGTAGCTTCTCTTTGTGGTTTCAGTAGATTGCATCGTCATTAAATTCTTCTTGTCCATATACTGTATGTCATGTGTAATATAAGACAGACATGCTTCGAGCAGAGCGGCATGGTTCAATTAATAAATCAGAGATCGGGAGCATCTGTTGAATCTTTTCCCCAGGACTTGCTGGCGTGGTGGGAGACGAGTAGGCTGGCGGTGCACCTTTTGGTGGGGGTATTGGTGCATGATACGTCAGATGTGATCGAGGCACTTCGGGATCGAGTGTATAACGTAGAAGAACAGATACACCACCACTGCCTGGATAGAATGGAGAGGCATGGAGTGACCAGAGGATCTTTCCGACAATCAGTATTCCGAGGAAAGGCCAGTAAGCATAATCAGACTGCTTCTGGTACCATTGGGACTCTTCTTTGACTGTTGAAGATGACGTCGGTGCACGTTTGGGAATATCGCGAGTGTAGTATGTCGGTTTTTGACAACTGAATATAATGTCAAGGAATTCGTAATACAAGCATCACAGACAACAACAGCAGCAGTGGGCGAAACAAGCACTTCCCGCTTTGCGGAAATTCGTTTTGTGACACTTCACTAATACGAAAATGTTTGTTTTGCGATAATGCCTTGAATATCCAAAACATTTCTCGCTGTAACAGTGACTTAGTGTTAATGAAGTTGATGCCTCGATAGCTTCCGACTATATTCTCTTATATTGTTGAATAACAAATCAAGAAAAAAATGGCAAAATAAACTTTCGCGCCGATTTAGTTATTAGTCCGTTAGAAAGCCCAAGGTCAGTCAGCAATGGCCGAATTATTTGTTTCCGACAAGTACGGCTTTTGGACTCGACCATGCCACATAAAATAAACATAATTTTTTTTTAGAATTTGCTGGAAATTGTCTAAGGAGAAAGGGAACGTGTCACCGCGCCGCTTTATGTCGTGGCCTAGAATATGTAGGCTACTAACATCGGAGTGGCGGTAACTGCAACGGGGGTTAATTTGACATAGTTTTAAACTACAGAATTTCATCATCATCATCATCATCATCATCATCATCATCATCATCATCATCATCATCATCATCATCATCATCATCATCATCATCTTCTTCTTCTTCTTCTTCTTCTTCTTCTTCTTCTTCTTCTTCTTTTTCTACTACTACTACTACTACTACTACTACTACTACTACTACTACTACTACTACTACTACTACTACTACTACTACTACTACTACTACTACTACTACTACTACTACTACTACTACTACTACTACTATTGCTGCTGCTGCTGCTGCTACTACTACTACTACTACTACTACTACTACTACTACTACTACTACTACTACTACTACTACTACTACTACTCACCCTCGTCGTAGTCAAAGTCCTCCTCGTCCTCCTTCTTCTTCTGCTCCTCCTCCACTTTTATTTATCTTCGCCCGAGTCTTCATCCTCCTTTTCCTTCTTCTTCTTCTCTTCCTCTTCTTTACCTCGTCCTCGTCTTCCTCCTCCTTCTCCTCCTCCTCCTCCTTTTCTTCCTCTTGCCCGATTATAATCGCAGCCACACGTTCATGTCTCAAATAAAAACAGTAGTCAGTCTCAAGTTAATGATATTCCTTTACAGTTTTGATAGAACGAAGTTCGTTGATAGCAAATTTGTGTAATTTCGTTACCGTAATTTGGGCAGAACAGTACCAGGTGACACAGCCCACCTTCGGGTGCACACTCACACACACACACACACACACGCGCGCGCGCGCGCACAGAGAGGGAGAGAGAGAGAGAGAGAGAGAGAGAGAGAGAGAGATATGGGGGAGGGGGGGATCCGACGTCCTATCTGAAAGTTGTGATATAGATAACATGTGACGTTACAAACGGCGTGCTGAAATCACAGTACTGTATTGATCCCGCAGCTCTGAAAGTCACTTCCTCGTTTGCCGCGGGTTGGTATCTGGGCCGAACACTAAGGCCTTCTGAGGCCGTGACCACTTAATAGGATGCATTTTAATGTGCCCTATCAACTGGTGTCGGCGATCATGTATTTCCATAGATCAATGTCACTGATGTTCAAGATAACTTCCATTGATGTCATACCTCCATGTCACCGTCCCATTCAGCATCAAGTACCACTGTCCACCCCTTGTCTGTTAAACCGTTGATCTTTTCTATTGTCACAATATTTTGAAATGCCACTCTCCACACTACACTACCAAAGAACACCGTTTTCTTACAGTTGTACATGATAATCATGGACAGACAAAACAAAACTAATGATCAAGTCTCACAAGAAGCAAATGAAACTCATAAACTGATTAGAGAAAGTAGACGAAGACAGTCAAAATGTTTGGGGCACGTCATGAAAAGACATAAACTAGAGAACTTGGTGAGACAACGCGCATAACTGAGGTGGAAAGAATAAGGGGAAGGCAAAGAAGTAAATATCTGGATGAATTGGCATTGTCAAGACAAGAACACTGAGGTGATTCACAACTCTGGTGATCGTTTGAGATGGCGAAACACGACCGCCTACGCTTATCGGCATGGCACATGATGATGATGATGATGATGATGATGATGATGATGATGATGATGAGGAGGAGGAGGAGGAGGAGGAGGAGGAGGATGATGATGATGATGATGATGATGATGATGATGATGATGACGATGATGATGATGATGATGATGATGATGAGGATGATTATGATGATGATGATGATGATAAAATGTTCTAGTTTCATCACTCTCTTCCAGGCAATCGTTGTAAGTTACTTTAGCAGTCCAGGGTATTCGCAACATTCGACTCAGAAACCACATCTTCGTTGCTTCTAAGCTCTTGCTAATTTGTTCATTCATATTCCGGGATTCACTGTCATTCGCCAAAACGGGTTCTGAATAACATGTCAGTGCTCTATTTCTGGCATTCAATGATACTGACTTATTGTATCAGATACTTTTCATTTTCTTAAATGGAGATTTTGTTTGGCTTATTCCGCTCTTGATTTCTGTCACGTACGTCTGGCCTTCTCGGAGACTCCTGGGGGGGGGGGGGGCGTCACTGGAGCTACGGAGTTTGTGCGCTGTACGACGCTTTAGTCAGGCTGTCCAGGGGGAAAGAGGCCGAACCATGTGGGAAAAAACCCGGTGCAATGAAGTTGATTCATTAGTCCTGGCCTATCTTTGGTTTCTCTCATTATTATTCAGCTACAGAGACAGAAGAAAGGTAAAATATATCCTTGCCTTACTCTCTCTCTCTCTCTCTCTCTCTCTCTCTCTCTCTCTCTCTCTCTCTCTCTTCTCTCTCTCTCTCTCTCTCTCTCTCTCTCTCTCTATCTCTCTCTCTCTCTCTCTTTCTGTGTGTGTCTGTATTCCTCTGTCTCTCTGTCTATCTCTGTCTTTCTGTCGATCTATCCCTCTCTCTCTAACCCTCTCCCTTTCAATCTCTGTCTCTCTGTCTCTCTTTACCTCTCTATGTCTCTGTGTATGTATATATATATATATATACACACACACACACATACACACACACACACACACACACACACACACACGCGCGCGCGCGCAAACACATGGGTTCACTGAAGAATTGGCTCAATATAGCTCTTAAGAATTATTTTCCTCACTTCAATCAACACAGATAAATAGCAGAGAGTATTCTTCATACTGTGAAATGTTGCCTTTGCGTGTCAATTCTACTTTTAACTTAGTTCATACTTCCTATTGTATGGAAGCCAATCATTGACAATTAGCAGACAAGTAAGAAACTATGTAGACGCTGAGGAGATGTGGTTTATTATGATAATAATGAAAACACCATGGACGGATAGAAATGAAGATATTTTGACAGAAGTGAACTCACAAAGAGAACTGGTTACTCACATCAGAAGATGAACAGTCCACATTCTTTGGACATGTTAAGAGAAGAGAAAATATAGAGGTATGTTGTCACAATGGGAAGGTTGGAGGGGAAAAGATGCAAGAGGAGACCAAGAGAGAAGATGCTGGACAGTTTGATATTACGGCATGGAACGTCGGTATCGGAAATGAGTGGCTTCGCACGAAACAGAAGAAGGTTGTGGATAGACATGCTCACCAGCGCCACACAGTGTGGACTATAACAAGATGAATACATCTTCCATCAACAGTCATTACAATACCCAAATACTTACACACACACATTCATCATCATCATCATCATCATCATTACTATCATCTTCCACTTGTGCCGGCAACCATCGTGGGGAGGAATAGCTAACGTTCCAGCGCCCGATAGGTGGCACTGGATAGTGTCATTCCGTGTGGTTGCACAATGTCTTTGATGTCGTAAATCCATTTTCTTCTCGGGAGTCCTCTTGCTCTAATAATAAATCTTCTTTGATGTAGGGCCATTGCAGGGCAGCTGGTGGTGTTGTATTCTAGCGAGATGACCAAACCACAAACATTACCAGTCGTAGTATCACTCTACGTCGCAGTTTAAGATAGGTTGCCCATACAGCAGTAACTCGTCAACACACACGGCCGATGTATTCTAGTGGCTGACGTAGTCACACAACACACCACACATCACCTATCCGGCAGGTAATACTACACAGCGAAACGAGTCCAGGCATGAACTGATTAAAAGTAGTTCTCCCAGCTCGCATTGTAATCGGCGTGAAGGGTAATTGTTACTTGAGGGTAAATGTAATCCTATACTACAGTTGTCAGACGGCCCAGTTTTCCGGGACAGTCCCGGTTTTTAAAGATACACTTCACTAATTACATAGAACTCTTTGTGGATATTCACGTGGTTTAACTGTTTAACTTGAAAACTTCTTCTTCTTCTTCTTCTTCTTCTTCTTCTTCTTCTTCTTCTTCTTCTTCTTCTTCTTCTTCTTCTTCTTCTTCTTCTTCTTCTTCTCCTCCTCCTCCCTCCTCTTCCTCCTCCTCATCATCATCATCATCATCATCATCATCATCATCATCATCATCATCATCATCATCATCATTGTCACTAATGACAATATTAATTTGTGTCACATCTTTCATTCATCTTACGCTTTAGTGAAATGTCCCGGTTTCTCAGTGACACAACCAGGCAGCCCTATCATACACCAGGGGCAATTGATTCTTGGGTATTGGTTGCCACAGATACAAGTAGACACAGGAAGCAGGAAGTAGAGGACACACAGACAGTTGGTTGCATCTTCTTTACAGAACGTCGCAAACCAACTCCAACATTTATTAACTTTTGGCTATTGTCTAGCTAGTTTTATTTTTAGTAGTTTGTTATTGTTTTCTGAATGGTCCACGCTCATACCGTCGAAATCAGCGACAAGCTATCTGCTCACAAAGGGCCGGCGATTGGTTTCGAAGCCTCGGTCCTGTATGTCGAGGAGCTGTGAAACTGAGTTCACTGACAACTAAGCAACAATCCCGCCGAGTACACACTAGACAACATAAACATACACACACATAGGCAGGTAACGAAGCAGGCTGACAGGCATATCGACCGACCGACCGACCGACCGACCGACCGATCGACAGACAGACATTCAAACCGACCGACCGACCAACAGACAGACGGACGTATGGACAGACAGACAGACAGACAGACAGACAGACAGACAGACAGACAGACAGACAGACAGACGCGTACATAGATAGATATCACGTAACGAATAAACAAACAATATCAGTAAGTAAATAAATCAACCAACCACGGATTCAATCAGTAAACTAACAAACCAATCACTGAATCTATCAATCATTCAACGTATCAACAAACCAAGCAACCAAATAATTAATCGCAACCAACCAACGAAATAAAACCCAATCAATCGGTCAACCAACAAACCAACCAATCAACTAGCCAAAGATCAACCAATTAGTCAATCAATTAATCAACTAACGAACAAACCAGTTAATGAACAACCATCCAAAAGATCAACCAACCAATCAATAAATCAACCAATCAATCAACAAATCAATCAACCAATCAGCCTATCAAAGAACCAGTCAATAAGCCAATCAGCCAACCATCAAACCAGTCAATCAAACAACCAACCAATCATCCAACCAATCATCAAATCAATCAATCAATCAATCAACCAACCAATCAATCAACAAATCAATCTACCAACTAACCAACCAACCAATCAATCAACCAACCAACAAATCAATCAACCAACCCACCAGTCAACCAACCAATCAACCAACAAATCAATCAACCAATCAACCAAACCAACCAATCAATCAACCAACCACCCAACCAATCAACTAACTATCCATCTATCAGCAAATCAGCTAACCAAACAATCAACCAGCCAACCAGTCAACCAACCAAAGATCAACCAACCCACTGTGTATTATTACCTCATCCCTTCTACCCCAACCTCTATTACTCTAATCCCCCCGCCCCCCCCCCCCCCCCCGCCCATCCACTGAATCCACTTCTACGGCTTCTGTTATCCCCAACGACTGCCACTTTCAATCTTGCCAAGGCAGACAATATGTACCGTGTGGGACAGGCTGGGGTAACCAACGCTTGCCCAAGGACAATGTGCAGGATATCTCGGGCATGTTTGGGGCCTGACTCAGGTCCCGTCTGTTTTACCTGACATGCAGGTGTGTTTTGTTCTACCTGTTGCACCAACAGCCGGGACAGGCACAATGACGTTCTTGTCATTCCTCGCCTTCTTTCGTTTTGTTGCTTCATGTGTTTTCAGTTATCTTGTTCTTGTTTCTGTCAGTCCGTCTCTTGTTCTTGTTTCTGTCAGTCTGTCTGTTACTTGATTTATTCTTTCCCTCCTTCATTCTTTCTGTATTCCACATTTCCTGTCCTTATTTTTCTGTTCTCCATTATATATGTCATTAATTCGTGTCCTCATCCATTCATTCCCTACATTTCTTTCAGCCTCCATTCATTCCCTCCTCCATTTTATCCTTCCTCTATTGCTTCCCTCCTCCATTCCATGCCTCTTCCATATTTCCCTCCTCCAATTTTTTCTCCCCCCCCCCCCGCCTTCCATTCCATACCTCCTCCATTATATCCCTACTCCATCCTATCCCTCCTTCATCCCATACCTCCTCCATTCTATTCCTTCCACCCCCATTTCAATTAATTTCTCCTCCGTTCCTTCCCTCCTCCATTCCTTCCTTCTTTCTATTCCCATCCTCCATTCCATCACTCCTCCATTCTTTCAACCCCTCTATTCCTTTCTCATCCATTTCATCCCTCTTCCACCTCTCCTCTCTTCCTTTTCCACCCTCATCCATTCTTTCCCTTCTCCATGCTTCACTCCTTCTGTCTTCCATTCTATGGAGGGGATGATGAGACCATCTGTACAGTAAGCGAGCCGCAACGCTGCCGCAGTACCCATTCATTAAAAAAGTAGTTATATATCCTTTACAGGACGTAACAGTCAACCCCAGAATGTTTTGTCTGTTCGTTGTCCTGGGGAAATATATGTTCAGTAGTTTGCCATTGCTTTCTGAACGACCGGCACGCATACCATTTCATAAAAAACCAACGTAAGGCGGTCTTCTGCCAAATCGCCCACAGCTGTGTTTCGAACGCGGGAATGCGGGATTACGAGCTGCGTCTGTAACTGCATCGCCACAAGAAAACCTCGTGTCCACCATTCTCTGTTCCGGATACTTAGTCTCTTGGGCAGACAGTTCCGTTGGCTTGTCGCCTTACTCGACGACATGTCCTGGACATTAGAACCACATCAGCGCTACCATTGTCAAACATGGACGCTTTTGAGCCTCAGGGGCGAAGTGGTTACGCTATTGCCTCGATGTCCGAAGATTGTGGGTTCAATTCCAACTACGTCGTTCGGTTCACGAGTGTGATTTTCTTTTCACGGAGACTCCTGTGGGTCGTCGCTGGAGCTACGGAGTTCGTGCTTTGTGCAAAGTTTCGGCAGGCCGTTCTGCAGAAAGTGACCGAGCCATGTGGGATAAAACCGGGTGCAATGAAGTCGATGTTCTTGCCTTTTAAACATTGACGCTTACTATAATTATTGAGTACTAAATCATAACAACTGAGATGGGGCGCCTTAGAAGAGCTGTGGGATTTAAAGTGAGAGACAGAATTAAACGTTATGATCCGGTCCCCAACATGGCGGATAGGCAGTGAAACGGTTAAGACTTCTGGAGTGTTTATGCTCGTGGCTACCGTTTGCATTCTCATTTTCCTCATGTTGGACTGGTAGTTTATGGTTCCGTCGCCCTGCTACTGAGCTGAGTGCGAAGCGCGACGCTGTGAGCTGTGAATTGTGCGTGAAATGCTTTTAAATCTGCCCGAGTTTGTGGAACGTGAACTGCATGTTAAGGGCAATGGCGGATGGCTATGTCCCAGAATTGACCCGTTTTTTGTGTGTGTGCTTTATGCAGAAATGTGTGGCTGCTGGTCTTTTGGTTGACTGCTGCTTCCTTTGACGATGAACTGTGCTTTCGTGGAGGTCTGCTGTTTTGGCATTCTGGAGACGACATTATGTATAGTGAAATGTTATTTTACATCTCCGTTGTGTTGTGGCGTGAACTGCATGCTCGTAAAATGGCGAAGCTGGCTTGAAAACATCTAGAAACGGAACAACAACATCTAGAAACATCGAGACTTTGTAGGTGAATATCTAGTTGGGAAAGTGACTACCACTTCCATCCAGGATGAATGCTTCATGGAGGACTTTTGTGGTGACATTCTGGTGGCAGCATTATGCACAGTATGCCTGAGTGGGCTGTTGTTTGTCGAGACTCCTGTCTTTTCCACTTTTCACATGGGGCAGTCAGGAACACTTTATGTGATATTCACTGGCACAGGAACGGAGCATAATGGGGACGACCTGTTGCTGTGGTGTTGGAACCGCGACTGAACTGAACTAAACGTTATGAGAAGAAATAAACAAAAAAGAACATGGTGACAACTGGCAAGATTGAGGAGATAAGAGCAAGGGATAGGCAGAGAAATAAATATCTGGATGGCTTGGCCACATGGCCACAAGTACGCAGGTCTAATTCACGACTATGGTGATCGTGCGTGAAGGCGAAACATTACCTCTCCCGCTTATCGCCATGGCACATGATAATGAAGACAATCATCATACTGGCACACTTCACTTGGCACAGTTCCCTAAGTACAAAAAGGGTAAGATAAAACCAAGAAAAACACAATCAACTTATTAATGAAATGACGTGGGCGGCGCCAAAGACACCACAAATTTGATGATCTAGGACGCAAAAATGCCATGGAGACGTGCCATTGGGTCACATCAACCGCACGTGTACAATCGATTCCGGTGTATTTGAGCTAGCAAATATTGCATACGTCACTAGACATAGCTACACACATTGTTCCCGCGTCTGGGTTCTCAAACGGTGTGCTGCAGAAAATCCAGAATTGTGCTCGCGCACACACTCACATTACACACACCTGCACACACACTTTTGTTTTTCTTATAGCCCATGCCGTGTGGTGGCGTTGATGATCATGTCTGTCCACTGCCTTCATGTTTCTTGTGCTGCGAATCATTTCTGATACCGACGTTCCTTCATGCCATGATGTCAATCTGTCCAGTGTCGTATTTCTTGGTCTTCCCCTGACTTTCTTCCCCTCCAACCTTCCCGTTGTGATAACATATTCCAGCTGTCCCCTTCTCATGACATGCCCAAAGAATGCGGAGTGCCCTCTTCTGATGCGAGAAACCAGTTCTCTTTGTGACTTCACTCATTTCAAAATATCTTCATTGCTCTTTCTATCCGCCCACGGTGTTCTTATAATTCTTCTATAAAAACACATCTCCGCAGCTTTCAAATAATTTCTAACTTTTCTTCTAATTGTCCATGATTTGCTTCCGGACATCAAGATTGGCTCAATATAAATCTTAAGAACCCTGGTGTCTTATCTTAATTCACACACACACACGCACGCACGCACGCACGCACACACACACACACACACACACGAGGAGGCAGTCCTTAATTTAAGGACGTAAATTACAAGTACCTAATGGCGGGTGACACTGGTAATAGAGAAAGCTAATCCACTTGCACAGATCAGTCCAGTACACTATAAATAGAGGCACGTGCAAGTACTTTGCTTGAGTTCAAAATGAGAGAGCAAAATTTAAAAAAACGAAGAAGAAGAAGAAGAAGAAGAAGAAGAAGAAGAAGAAGAAGAAGAAGAAGAAGAAGAAGAAGAAGAAGAAGAAGAAGAAGAACAACAACAACAACAACAACAACAACAACAACAACAACAACAACAAGAATAATTAGTTAGTTAGTTAGTTAGATAGTTAGTTAGTTAGTTAGTTAGTTAGTTAGTTGGTTGGTTGGTTGGTTGGTTGGTTGATTGGTTGGTTGGTTTGTTGATTGGTTGGTTAATTAGTTAGTCGCGGTTCCAACTTCACGGCAACGGGTCGCTCCACTATGCTGCGTTCCTGTACCAGCGAATATCACACAAAATGCACCTCACTACCCCATGCGAAAAGTGGAACAGACTGGAGTCTCGATAAACCAACAACCCGTACAGGTATACTATGCATAATGCTGCCGCCATAATGGAAACACAAAAGTCCACCACGAAACATACAGTTCGTCGTCGATGGAAGCGGCAACGTTCAGGATATGTGGTTGAGCTGTTAAGACCTCTGGAGTATTTATCCTTGTGGCTACGGTTTGCTTACGCATTTTCCTCATGTTGGACTGGCAATGCATGTTCCGTCGCCCTGCTACTGAGTTGAGTTGGAGCGACACTGTGAGCTGAGAATTTCGTGTGGAGAAGAAGAAGAAGACGAATCCTTGGGCCCAGTTTGAGAATCGCTCTGGTGCAACCGTCATTAATGACCTACATATATCTGTGTTCCTAGCTTACACACACGCCAGATAATTCGGTGAATGCCCTCAAATCGGTACGTGGTTGCTACTGCTGACGATAGATGACTCGCGCCAGTGATGCAACCCTGAGACACCAGCAGCCTAACCTGCTGTCGGTGTTTTGTTACAGTTATAGCTCGTAAACAAATACATATGCGTTGATTGGCAGTCATAGAAGTAGAATATGGAAGTAGAGATTGGATAACACACTAGACAATATACAAATTGAAAGCTATAGTTCCATTTCGAGATTCGAACCTGTGACCTCCAAACGACGACAGCGCCTCGCTGCAGGAACAAGTGTACTTTGACGCATGGCTATGACAGCTTAGCATCTCGGTGTGGAACTATAGTTTTCTACTTCCTCTTCTTTTTTCGTTTGCTTGAAATTTGTCTATATCTGCGCTGTTGTCTCCTGTATGAATTTCACTGTCTGTTTTAGTTCACTGGAGTTTATCTTCCACTGTCGTCTCTCTAGGCCTGAAGGTTTGCCTAGATATGTTATATTTTGGGCAGTCTTGGAGTATGTGCTCTGCTGTCTGCGACGCCAATCCACATGTGGACATGGCTGATTCATCAAATTTGAATTTTGTATACATGTGGTTGCGTAATCTATTGTGTCCTGTTCTGAGGCGCATAATAATGATTTGGTCTATTCTGTCCATGGTGTGACAATCGCCTTGAGCTGGTGTTGGTGGTTTTTGGATTGATTTGATGATTATTTTATTTTGGTGGAGCGCATCAAGTACTGACTCTACTATAGCTTTCAATTTTTTGTTGTATAATGTGTCCAACAATAATGGAGGGATATATGCCTGGGAAGAGAGGAAGAGGAAGGCCAAAGAGAAGATGGGTGCAGGGTGTGGCGGGTGATCTCCAGATTTGTGTATCAGACGCGGGACATCTTTCTTGTGATCGAGAATTTTTCTGGAAGGTTGTTAAGGGAGCGAGGTTCTGCAAAGGACATACTATTGCAGTGGTTCTCAACAGGTGGGGAATTCCCCCCACCCTCCCCCCGCTAATCGCCTTTTATGTAGATGTCTAAACTTGTTCTAGTATGTGTTATTAAATTTAGCTTCCATTTTTATGTATACTGTGTTAGGGTGGGGGATTTATAGGGAGGACATTTAAAAGGGGTGGGGGAGGGGGGAATGACATTCTGAACATATGGTAAAGGGGGGGGGGGCATGGGCCAGTAAAGGTTGAGAACCACTGTGCTACTGAATGAATGAATGAATGTGTACTCTGATCTCTACCTCTGTCGTCTACCTCTATGAGCATCATTCAATGCTTGTGTATTTTGATAGATAGGCAGGCAGGTAGGTTAGTATGTGGGTACATAGGTACGTAGCTAGGTAGGTAAGTAGAAACATAGACGGGAGACAAGAATAGACAGGAAGAGAGAAAGATTGAGAATTAGACAGACAGACAGACAGACAGAAAGATAGATAGATAGATGGAAGACAGACAGACAGACAGACAGACAGACTGACAGACAGACAGACAGAGAATGCGCCCAATTATCCATTTAAACATTGTCGCGAAGTAAATATCATCAGTGCCTTGCCAGATATTTATCCATACCATCGTCCCAGTCCATCCAGCAACATTTCTGTTGGTCAGCATCTGCCTTTCTTCCCATTGATCTTTCTAATCGTCACAATGTTCTCTAGTGCCTCTCTTCTAATCACATGACCAAAGAAAACTATATATATATATATATCTCTTCCTCTTCTTCTTCTCTTCTTCAGCGTTCCGAGCCATTGAGGTTCTTTGCTGCAGATACAATCCGTCTCCATTCGTCTCTTTGGTGGACCTTCTCTTGCCAGTTGTTGATTCCAAGTGCTTGTAGGTCTATATATGTATTATCTCTCCACCGCCTTCTTGGTCTACCTCGGAGTCTACCGTCATTTATTTCCTGAGTGTAAGCGAGGTTTGTTTCCCTATTATCTTCCATTCTTTCTATATGCCCCAGCCATTGTAGTCTATTAGTCTTCATGATACCATTGATTAGCGGGGACTTAAACAGACCATAAATGTCTTTGTTACTTCTTCTTTTCCACTCTCCACTTTGTGTATCCTTAATGGGTCCAAAGATGCGTCTTAAAATTTTGTTCTCAAAGGTTTGTAACAACGCTTCGTCTCCTTTCGTTGTACTCCAGGTTTCAGAGCCATACAGCACAACTGGTTTGATCAGTGTTTTGTATATTGTGATTTTGGTGTTACGAGATAGCGCACTTGATTTTAGTAGATGTTGTAGTGCATAGTATATCTTATTTCCAGAGTTGATTCTAGTTTGTATTTCTTCCCTTATGATGTTGGAGCAGTTGAAGATTGTACCCAGGTATTTGTATGTTTCCGTTCTTTTAATGGTTATATTATCTATTTGTATGTGGCCAGAGTTTTTAGCCATTCCGTCTCTTGAAATTACCATATATTCTGTCTTATCTTGGTTGATAACCAGCCCCATCTGTTGGGCTTTTTCCTTTAAGTGAGTCAATATTTCCAATGTCTTTTGTTTACTTTGCCCTATAATATCTATATCATCTGCATAACCAAGCAGCTTGGATGTTCCTCCAATATCACATTCCTCCTTTACCTTCCTTACTACTTTCTCTAGAACCAGATTGAAGAGTAGCGGCGATAGTGCATCACCCTGTTTCAAGCCAGATGTTATTTGGAAAGGGTCTGATTTCCTGCCTTTATATGTTACTATATTATAAGTATCTTCCATGCATAGTCTGGTCATGTTGATTAACTACCTTGGTATTCCAAATTCCTGCATAGCATTCCATAGACTATTCCTATAGACACTATCATAAGCCTTTTTAAAATCCACAAAAATGTTATGGAGATCTCTTTTATATTCCCAATTTTTCTCGGCTATTTGTCGTATATATATATATATATATATATATATATATATATATATATATATATATATATATATATATATATATATATATATATATATATATATATATATATGTGTGTGTGTGTGTGTGTGTGTGTATAAGTTATGTGAGTCCATTCAAATCGCAAGTGATAAGGGAGACATAAGAAGCATGTATGAAGGAATAAAGAAAGCCTGTGGTCCAGTGATCAAAAGAAGTGCACCATTGAAAACCTTGACTGGAGAAGTCATCACTGATAAGAAACAGCAGATGGACAGATGGGTAGAGCACTATTTGGAGCTTTACTCAAGAGCTTTACTCAAGTGAGACCAAACTAGCGGATAATGCCCTCAACGCCATAGAGGCTCTACCAACTCTTGACCACCTGGACACACTTCCCACCATAACAGAAGTTAAGTGTGCTATAAATGAACTTGCATCTGGCAAGGCTCCAGGTAAGGATGGGATTCCAATAGAGGTTATCAGGAGTGGGCAAGACACACTCACTATACAGATCCACCAGCTAATAGAGCTATGCTGGCGTGAAGGACAAGTCCCACAGGATTTCAAAGATTCAAGCATCATAACACTGTACAAGAACAAGGGCGATCGGAGCGACTGCAACAACTATAGGGGTATCTCACTTCTGTGTATTGTTGGAAAAGTATTTGCCAGAATTGTTCTGCGCAGACTTCAAGTCCTAGGAGATCAAGTCTACCCCGAATCACAGTGTGGCTTTCGACAGAACCGGTCTACCACTGATATGATATTCTCATTGCGACAAATGCAAGAAACATGCCGTGAACAGAATCAACCACTGTTTATTGCCTTCATCGACCTCACAAAGGCATTTGATTTGGTCAGTCGTGAGGGTCTGTTCAAGGCACTAAAGAAGATTGGCTGCCCACCAACTCTTCTGTCCATTGTGGAATCGTTCCACACAGGCATGAAGGGTATAATCAAGTTTGATGGTGCAACTTCTGAAGAATTTGAAATCAAGAGTGGAGTTAAGCAAGGTTGTGTACTAGCTCCCACCCTCTTTGGAATATACTTTTCACTTCTACTGAAATATGCATTTCGTGATCAGGATGGTGGTATATACATTCACTCACGCTCAGATGGCGGCCTCTACAATGCTCAGAGATTGAAGGCTAAGACCAAAATTAGGAGGGTACTGATCAGAGAGTTGCTTTTTGCAGATGATGCTGCAGTTACGACCCACTCTGAGGAAGAATTGCAATGTCTACTATCTGCATTCTCCAATGCTTGTTCTGAATTTGGTTTAACAATTAGCAAAAAGAAGACACAGATTATGTCACAAGGTGCACATGGGGTACCATCAATCTTTATTGACGACGCCGAACTAGAGATAGTAGACCATTTTACATATCTAGGATCGGTGGTAAATAGCAAATTATCCCTAGATCAGGAAATCAACATCCGGATTGGTAAGGCAGCAACAACAATGAACAGGTTAAGAAAAAGAGTCTGGGAGAACAGGAAGCTTACTGCCAAAACAAAAGTCCTTGTCTATCAAGCCTGTGTCCTTAGTACTCTTCTCTATGGCAGTGAAACCTGGACAACTTACTCACACCATGAGAACAATTTAAACAGCTTTCATATGCGGTGTCTGCGAAGAATTCTTGGTATTAAGTGGCAAGACAAAATCACAAATACTGAAGAATTGGAAAGATCAGGTTGTGTGACAGTTTATTCCATGCTCAGTCTTCGTAGACTTAGATGGATAGGACATCTTAGGCGGATGGATGATGGTAGAATACCAAAGGATATATTTTTTGGTGAATTACAGATGGGTAAGAGATCTCAGGGTCGGCCTCTACTACGATACAAAGATGTGTGTAAGCGGGACATGATTGATACAGGCATTGATAATGCACATTGGGAGCAAGTCGCCGCTGAACGTGTTGCATGGAGGGCAAATATCAGAAATGGAATAAAGTCAAAGGAGAAAATTATTGCAGAAAAGTCACACACCAAGCGTTTGAGACGTAAGATGGTGCATGATGGTGGAAATGACCACGTGTTCACATGCACCCACTGTGAACGGACATTTACAGCGCAAATTGGCCTTATCAGTCACACTCGCTACCGCCATAGTTAAAAGTTATTATGCCTTTTTAAAGCACAAACTATCGTCTGTCAAGACGGCAAGGTGCCAATGTGAGTATATGTGTGTGTGTGTGTGTGTGTGTGTGTGTGTGTGTGTGTGTGTGTGTGTGTGCAGCAAGACAGCTGCAAGAGAAATGTCAGGAAAAGAAATGCGAAATGTTCTCCACTTTCATTGATCTTACCAAAGCCTTTGATACAGTCAGCAGAGGAGGACTGTGGAAGGTTATGGCGAAATATGGCTGTCCACGAAAGTTTGTCCAAATAGTGCGGCTATTTCATGATGGTATGTACTTTTGTATGGATGTAAAGCCTGGACAATAAACAGTCAAGCTGAAAAAAAAAAAAAAAACATCTGAAGGCTGTGGAAATGTGATTTCTGAGGAAAATGCAAAGAATACCACGGAATGACAGAAAAACCAATGAACAAGTCCTTCAAGAAAGAAATGAAGATCGTAAACTGATTAGAGTCATTAGACGTAGACAGCCAATATTTTTTGGGCGTATAATGAGAAGAAATGACTTGGAGAACTTGGTGACAACTGGCAAGATCGAAGGGAAGAGACCAAGGGGAAGACCGAGAAGTAAATACCTGGATGGCTTGGCCACGTGGCATGGTCGAGACAGGAACACGGAGCTGATCCACGACTCTAGTGATTGAGTGAGATGGCAAAGCATGACCGCTCACGCTTATCGGCATGGCACATGATGATGGATGGATGAATGCAGGCAAGAGTTCGGGAAAATGGTGAGCTGTCTGAGCCATTTCCTGTCACCAATGAAGTGAAACAAGGCTGTGTCCTGGCACCAACACTGTTCAGCCTCATGTTTTCAGCTATGCTGACGAATGCCTTCGAGAACAACGACATTGGAATAGACATCAACTACCGCATGGATGGAAAGTTGTTCAATCTCAGAAGCCTGAAAGCTAAAACCAAAACTAACAGCGGCACCGTCAGGGAGCTCCTGTTTGCTGATGATTGCGCTCTATATGCCAACTCAGAGGCGGATTGGCAACATAATGTCTCAGCTTTCTCATATGCCTGTGCCAACTTTGAACTCAATATCAACTTGGAGAAGACTGTAGTTATGTATCAGCCAGCTCCAGGGAATAATCACACTGTGCCAAATATCAAAGTGAATGGTCATATACTAAGTATTGTGGACAAATTCACCTATCTTGGCAGCACTGTGTCACAAGCTGCCACAATTGATAACGAAGTGAATGCAAGAATCTCCAAGACCAGCGCGGTCTTTTGCAGACTGTACAAGAATGTGTAGGACAGAATTAAAATAAGCCTGCAAACAAAGCCTATAAAGCAGTTGTATTATCCGCACTGCTATATGCTTGTGAAACCTGGACTGTTTACCAGCGACACGCTAGGAAATTAAACCACTTCCACACAGTCTGCCTTAGGAAGCTATTGAAGATTAAATGGCAAGACAAGATCCCAGACACTGAAGTACTAGAAAGAGCGTCCATGCCCAATATCCACATTCTACTAATGAAGAATCAGATTCGCTGAGCTGGTCACCTAACTCGCATGCCAGATCACAGGCTCCCTAAAAGAATTTTTTTTTACGGCGAGCTGCTCCCAAGGCGGCCAGAGGAAACACTTTAAAGACACTGAAAATCTCACTAAAAGCTTTTGGAATTCATCATGACACTTGGGAGACTGCTGCCAAGACCGAAAGTCGTGGCGTAAATTATTACATAAGGGTGCAGTCACTTGTGGAGCAACCAGGACTGCAAGAACTGTGAAGAAAAGGCAGGACAGAAAAAACACTGCAGGAGATCCTCCTCCTTTGCCCACATTGTCCAAGAACATTTCGAGCCAAAATAGGCCTTATCAGCCATCTTAGAACTCACGGCTCCATACTTTCAACCCCACTGGATGAAATGAATGGTCATCATCATTCTTGATGGACGAACAAAAAAAAAAACACACACACACACACACACACACGCACACACACACACACACACACACACATTCTCTCTCTCTCTCTCTCTCTCTCTCTCTCTCTATATATATATATATATATATATATATATATATCTATATATATATATATATATATATATATATATATATATATATATATATATATATATATATATATATATATATATATATGTCACAAGCCTCACACAGCATTAATATGTGCGCAGTTCTGTAGCTAACAGTGCAGCAACAATTTCGATTACAAAAAAATCGTTGCTGTGCCGTATAACAGACACGCACTTTCAAGTTATTTCATCACTGTCCTGAAATATTATGTGGTCTCATATGTTACTGACACGTAACCCCAGGAAAAAGGTCAACAGCCACGTGACATGTTCCAGCCAATCAGATTGCCACCTTCTGACAACAGGATTTCAAGCCTGTAATGAAACCCAACCTTGTAACCTTAACAATTTTTTGGAGTAAAATATAGGTTAATTATCTTTTTTGGGGGATTTAACAATAAAAGAAACGTGAAAGTAACAGATATAAAGGTGACATTTATTGACAACGTAACATTGAAACGCAACATACTGTAATCGATTTTTTTTTCTTGTAGAAAAGACGAACTACTTTTTCTTGTACAATTGAAATGAAACGTGATAATGCATGTTTTCTATTTTTGCACCACTACACAACTGCATGTCGTTTGTGTTTTCAACGCACAATCAAAAGACTTGTTCTTCTTTTTTTACTTCCACATCATCCTGCATCTCACTCCTCTTCTTTTTCGTCTTCTTCTTATTTATTATTATTTCTCGTCTTCTCCTCCGTTTCCTCCCCCTCCTCCTTCTCCTTCTTCCCTCGACCCTGCCCCTTTCTTCTACCTCTGCTTACTAACCTACCTGCCTACCTAACTGCCTACCTACCTACCTACCTGCCTACCTACCTACCTACATACCTGCCTGCCTACCTACCTACCTACCTACCTGCCTGCCCACCTGCCTGCCTTCCTACCTACCTATCTATCAATTATTAATTTTTAACTACTACTACTACTACTACTACTACTACTACTACTACTACTACTACTACTACTACTACTACTACTACTACTACTACTACTACTACTACTACTACTACTACTACTACTACTACTACTACTACTACTACAATTCATTGTCCTCGGCAAGTACTTCCGCAGCTCCACAAAGTATCTACTACCGCGCGGGACCCACATGTCACGTCTGACGGAGCCAGCCCCTGATGTTGGACAGCCATGATCGATGTGCCCAGAGTTCTGAATCCTGTTCTGTGAGGACATTCGTCCGTGTGGTAAACCTTCACAAATTTAGTGGACTATGTAGGCTTTATTAACCAGTTCTTATGGAAAATAGGACATACTTTTATATCTTGAACAGTCTTGGATGGAAAATCTAATCGTCATTGATAATGACGAAAAAGTGGAGGTTCTGTGTTTAAGTTGGACATACTAAACATCCCAACTGAAATGGAAATCGCAAAGAGTAGGCTCTAAGGCGCTGCTTTGGTAAGGTAGTTAGAAAAACCTATCCGCTGGTAGATAGGGCTTGTTACCTCGGGTCGAATCTCTCTAGAAGAAGCACACTTTACATAAATGCATGCCGAAGTCGGACACAATTGTGCACACGACAAGGTTTTGCGCACTCACCTTGAAATAGGAGCCAAGACGACGAATCGATATATTTTTTTTCCCGCATATCCTTTACATGACATTGCAGTCAACACCAGCATGTTTCAGCTACTGTTGATGTCTTGGCAAGTTTTACGTTCAGTAGTTTGCCATTACTTTCTGCACGACCGGCTCACATATCTCTGTAAGTAACCAACGCGACGCGAACCGCTAGCGAAACTCGCGCAGCTGTGTTTCGCACGTGAGTATACGGGATTACGAACAACGTCCTTAACACCTTCGCTAGGGAGACCGGCAGCCTATTATATACCATTGGATAAATAGCACATCGTTTAAACATGTTAAAGAATTCAAATCTCCCGTGTGTTGCCGGGGCCCATAAGGGAAGCAAAGAATAGCAACACTGTAGCCTACCACGCATGTTGTAAGAGGCGACTAAGGAGGCTTGATGGTTCCGTCATCCTGCTACTGAGTGAGTGCGTGGTGCGACACTGTGAGCTGTGAGTTTCGTGTGAAATGCTTCTGAATCTGCCCGAGGTTTTTTGGAACGTGACTGCGTGTTCGGAGCGATGGTAGATGGCTATGTCCCAGAGTTGACCGGTTTTTGCCTTCTGCAGAAATGCGTGGCTGCTGGGCTTCTGGTTGACTGCCACTGCCATCGACGATGAACTGTATTTTCGTGGACTGTGTGGGTGAACATCTAGGAAACATCCAGATGGGAAAATGACTGCCGATTCCATCAGAGATGAACTGAGTGTTTCGTTGGGGACTATTGTGTTGACATTCTGGCGGCGGCATTATGCACAGTGTATCTGTGCGGGCTGTTGTTTGTCGAGACTCCTGTCTTTTCCACTTTTCACATTGGGCAGTGGGGAGCGTTTTGTGCGATATTCACTGGCACAGGAACGGAGCATCATGGGGACAACCCGTTGCTATGAGGTTGGAACTACGACTAACTAACTAACTAACTAAAGAATTCAAATATCTTGGAAGTATGTTCACAGAAGATGGCAGAATAGACAGAGAAATCGAAATCAGATGTTAAAAAGCAAATGTGCTTATATATTAGCTGTCATCCATACTGAAACACCAAAATATACCTCTGTCGGCAATCCATCCTTCATGTGCCATACCGGAAAGCGTGGGCAGTCATGACTCGCCATCTCACTCGATTACCAGAGTCGTGGATGAGCTCAGTCTTCCTGTCTCGACCATGCCATATGGCCAAGCCATCTAGGTATTTACTTCTCGGTCTTCCCCTTGGTCTGCTCCCTTCGATCTTGCCAGTTGTCACCAAGGTCTCCGCGTCATTTCTTCTCATAACATGCCCAAAAAATGTTGACTGTCTACGTCTAATTTCTCTAACCAGTTTACGATTTTCATTTGTCTCCTGTAGTACTTGGTCATTGGTTTTTCTGTCTGTCCATGGTATTCTTTGCATTCTCATCAGAAACCACATTTCTACAACCATCAGATGTTTTTCAACTTGACTGAAGTTTCACATCCATACACAAGTACAGGCTCTATTCTATGTAGCACCTCAACACTCTTTTTCTCGTTTCAATTAACATCTTTTTATTGGTCAGTGTCACAAAATAAAACCTTGCGTTTAACCAGTGATTATTATAGAGGCTTTCTGATTAAACGGACTATCTGCCAGCGACAACTATTTTAACTAACAGTAAAAACAAATCGGATGTCAGAATCCCAGGACAATATTTGTAGCTGCACGTGTACATCTGGTCGACGGATTGGGAACACTCGGTGGTGAGGGAGACGGGTCCCGGCATCGCTTTGACAGTTTATAAACAGGTCGGATTGGAAGCGGAAGTACTCAGCTCGGAAGTAAACAGTCCATTTGTCAGAATAAGTTTCCGGACATCACGCAGATTGGCAGATTGCTATTGACTACTGTTGTGGGGATCATACATGTGGGAACTCGCTAGCTTGTTGGGGATGTCAAAACAAGTGATGACAACTCTGACAGTGACTAGGCCAGGGAAAATAGATTCTTGACAATGGATGATATGCCCAAATAACACCTGCAGGACATCAACCATGTCACGTGACCAATTTTAGGTTTTGCCATAAACCATGATTGGGAGAAACAGTGTTGACCAAAACCGTGGATTATGATGGACGTGTTTGTGGGAGAGCTCTACAGTGTTAGCTTAATTTAATATTAACTAGCACAGTGGTTCTCAACCTTTTTTGGCCCATTCCCCCCTTCACCATATTTTCAGAACACCATTCCCCCCTTTCCTATCAAAAATTTGGCCCGTTCCCCCCTTCACCGTATTTTTAGAACGTCATTTCCCCCCCCCCCTTTTCATATTTCCTATCTAAAAATCCCCTCACCCCTACACAGTATACGTAAAAGTGGAAGGCAAATGTAATAGCATATACTAAAACAAGTCTATACATCCACATAAAACATGATTTGTGGGTCTACTTACTTTATAAAATGAATTTTAGAAGGACGAGACATACATAACTGTAAAGTATGAAGGGATAAACTATGTCAAGTAATCAGTTCTTGTATTAACACGATCTTGAAATGGTCTTCATTCCCCCCCCCCCCCCTGGAAACCCTGAAATTCCCCCCTGGGGGGGGGGGGGAATTCCCCACCGGTTGAGAACCACTGAACTAGCATGTGTCGTTATGGCAAAGTGTAGCAGTCATCCCGGAATGAGGATAGTTTGCATAAGGTAGTCATATTGTATAATTAGTTTTAATTAATATAGACAGTAGTCTTGTTAAAGTTAGAGTAGTGAAGTGATATTGGCTCTGCTAGGGTGAATAGAATACTGAGGTTGCCCTCTGTTTATTGGTCTTTCCTTATCATAGCCTGATTCGGACGTAGGTGAGAAGCTATAAGGCTCTCTGACAGAGTAGTTAGCTGTAAAATAACAGAGCAGGGTAATAAGCTTACACCCAGCCGGTAGGATCAGTGACTAGTGCTCTCACATGATGTGTTGGTTTTCCCACAGGTTCCCCACCAGTTACTAGGAAACTCAACACTGGTTTTGAAGAAGTGCACTCCAATTGGACGACCACCAGTTGGACTCTAAAATGATTCTTACGGAAAAGGAATAACGTCCGAGAAGAAAGATGGTATATGTTTACGCTGGACTCATACTCAGAAGGGTTCACCATGGCATGGCTCAGAAGAGCCAGCCAATATAACGACTCCTGCGTGGTATGGTTCACATAGGATGGGTGATGATTGTTGATATATCACACATCAGACAAACATTGTTTAAGGGACGAGAACATTAACGGATAAGTCACACCGTGTGCTAGATTCCAGTGTAATATTACATATGACATATACTTGAACCTATATGAACAGTAGTTAGGATCAAGTGTAGAAACATTAACAGTAAAACCTGAATACACTGCAAAGGATTTGTGCATTCTTTAGGACCGATAGGAACTTACAAAGTTAGTTTCAACCAGTCCCTAATCAATCCGTACTTACAAACAGTATCTATTTCGGATGATCATGAAAATGGATTACCAGGTGGCTACCGATGACAGTCAGTATCCGGCAAGAGGGTTTCGACACTGGGTGAGGTGCACTGGTTATGATTTAATGTACTGTGGTGTGCCCTTGCAATGAAGAAACTATGCTATTATCTGAAAGTCCGATCATACACACATTATAGAACACATCACACATTTTCTTCGCATACACGCCTTACGTACATTCCACATTTTTCTTTTAATAAATTAATCTTTATTAATTTTTAGAAGCAAGAGTTGTTGAATATGTTGCGTTGGGGAAGTATGAGAGGGGGGGGGGGGCATAGTACGAAAGTGAGAGAGTGATAGGGAAAGGTGTCCATAGGCTGATGGAGTGTGTTGGACGGAAGCTGGTGGATTCTCCAAGATATTGATAAGGAAAAAAAATATTATAATGTGGGTGTTGACTCTCCTCACTCCAGGGACGACACTTTAAAGGAGGACACGACATTATTGGGGGCTCGATAACGGGATCTTTGGACAGCGGGATCTCTCGTAAACGGAATCTTTGGACAGCGGGATCTCTCGTAAACGTGATCCTTGGACAGCGGGATCTCGCGTAAACGTGATCTATGGACAGTGGGATCCTCGGACAACGGGGTCTTTTGACACGGGATCCTTAGTTATAAACGGAGATATCATATTGGAGAATCCAGCTAGAGTGAATGTGGATAGGGATTAGGACTAATATCTTACCTGTTCACACTTCACACGTCTGCATAGGTCTGTGGTCCTGATTCTACTCTTGTCACTGAGTGAATGTGCTGTGTGTTGTAATATCTAGATTTATAGTACTTGTTCATATATCTATATAGTAATTTGCAGTTATATTGTACTCGACCTGCTAGCTTACCTCTCTGTAAAATGGCCACCCCTAAACTAACCACTGCAGAATTAAAGGCAAAGGGGGAAGACATGGGATTGCCGGGTTCTGCTCTAACGGATTACATATAGGAAGTGGAGAGAGAGAGTATCGTCAAGCAGAAAGGGAAGATCGAAAGGCCGAGTTGGAATTGAGAAGGTTGGAGTTGGAAGCTGAGCAAGCAGCTAAGAAATTTGAAGCTGAGCAAGCAGCTAGGAAACTGGAAGCTGAACAAGAAGCTCAGAAAAGGGAGCACGAGTACCGGATGAGGGAACTCGAGTTGAAGAGTCAATCTAATGGAGAAACTGAGGGAGCAGTTGGAGGTTCCTCCATCCCAGGCTCAACACCAGTAGGTGGACATGGGTACTATGCTATGAAGTTTCCTTTAGCGGTCTACGAGGAGGACAAAGAGAAGATTGACCAGTACCTTCAACGCTTCGAGGCTATGTCAGTTGCTATGGGTCTGGAGCGTAACAAAAGGAATCTCAAGCTATCTCAGGGATTACGCGGGACCGGCTACGAGGTTTATTCTCGCCTGCCACCAGGACATGAGAACAATTACGACGAATTAAAGACGGCTCTGCTGAAACGATTCGAGGTTACGTCACATACATACCGGAAAAAATTTCGAGCAGCGAAACGAGAACCGGGGGAGTTGTTTGCCGCCTACAGTTTGCGTCTAAAATCTTATCTCCATAAGTGGGTGGATTTGGCTGGGTTCGCACATGACTATGAGAGTCTGGAAGAGCTCATGGTGGTCGACCAGTTGAAGAAGCAAATGTCTAAACCTCTCAGGATGTTCCTGGGAGAACAAGGAGCGGAACGTATTGACCTCGTGACTAAATTAGCAGAACGGTTCGTCGAAGTACATGGGGAGGCAGGGGAAAACCTTTCCACTAACTCCAAAAGTCAAGAGAAACATGATAAGAAGAAAGCCAAAAACTCAGGAACCAAAAAGTGGGAACCTTATGTGCAAAAATCAGAGGATAGTTCAGAGAAGAAGAAGGAGGGAAGCAAGAGCACTTCAAGCTCTACACCAAAACGACCATGGTCGGAGAAGTGGTGTTCAATTTGTAAGTCACCCTCTCACAATACGAGGGACTGCAAATCGAAGGCTAAGAACCCTCACTTCGCAGCATGTCAAGTGACTTCCAAGGAGGTTGTCACGGAAAATGCCAAGGTCAACAAGGAAGCTCGCCACCAGGAGAGCTCACTCAAGTCTGGCACTAGAAAATCTAGGACAGGGAAATGGTGCAACCACTGCAGGTCGAATACGCACAATGCTATTGACTGTAGGGAAAAGTCAGGAGACACTCAATTCGTCGTGTGCCCCGGGAAACCTAAGGTGGAGCCCACCGAACAGGTCGAGGCCGAGGAAGAGACTCCAGACCAGGAAAAACCACCTGTAGTGGAATTGGTAGAGGTTAACGGTCGTCAAGTGGAGTATTTATACGACACAGGACTGGACGGGGAGGCCGTGATTTCTGCGGATCTGGTACATCCAGAACAATTCACAGGTGAGACCATGAAGATAAAGCCTGCACAGAAGAGTGCTGTGGCCATGAAGTTGCCCATTGCTAATGTGGAGATTCGGTCAAGGTATGTGATCGGCACCATCAAGGCCGCTGTATTGACCGATCCCATTTTTCCAGTAATCCTTGGTTGCCGGTATGTCTTTCTGGGAATGCCCAGGGAGCCAATCCATATGGGAGCAATGCAGACTCGCTCTCAGACGAGAACGGAAGAGGCAGAAGCAATTGTGACTAACCCAATGCCGGGGGAGCTACGAACTGCCCAGAGTGAGGATGATACTTTACGTCCTTGCTACAGAGAGCTGCAGAAAAGTGCTGATCCACCAGGACGGGGGCAGTACTACATGAAGAATAGGATACTCTACAGGAGAGCAGGAAGGGGAGACAACCTATACGGTCAGTTGGTCGTCCCGAAAGCTCACCGGTCCCAGATTCTTCATATGGGGCATATCATCTCCTTTAGTGGACATATGGGTATTGCCGCCACCATGCAGAAGATTTCCTGCCATTACTATTGGCCGGGAATGACAGATGATGTGCGTCGGTATGTGAAGTCATGCCATGAGTGCCAGAGGGTGGCACCGAAACACTGGACAGCACCGGTGGTGTTGGGTGAGATGCCCATCATGAACTCTCCTTTCGAGAGGGTAGCCATCGATATCGTGGGTCCACTTCCCAGGACTAGGAAGAGGACCATGTATATACTCACAATGGTGGATTGCTGTACAATGTGGGGTGAGGCCATACCGTTGACCACGATTGACTCGAAAAGAGTGGCGGACGCACTGATGGAGGCCTTTACCAGATTAGGCTTTCCGGATCAAATTCTGACGGACAATGGGTCTCAGTTTTGTGGAAAACTCATGGAGGAGGTATTTAGGGTGTTTCACTCTAACCACATACATACCAGCCCTTACCACCCTCAAGCCAATGGACAAGTAGAGCGTGTCAACGGCACGTTGATGACAATGCTCAGGAAACTAGCGCAGGAAAAACCTTATAGGTGGGATGAATATATCCCAGCAGCCCTTTTTGCCTATCGGGAAGTTCCTCATGGCTCAACAGGACTACCACCCGCTACGTTGCTGTTTGGTCGTCCAATCAAAGGAACGTTGGAAGCCATGTTGAGGAGTTGGACTGAAGAGGGGACGTCAGAAGAAGTGATCTCATCCTACAAATACGTGGAGGAACTGAAAGAAAAACTCCACAAGGGATGGACTCTGGCAAATCAAAACTTGAAAAAGGCCAGAAAAAGACATGCGGCTTACTACAACCGTAGGTCTAAAGAAAGATCTCTAGAGGTGGGAGATAAAGTCTTGTTGCTACTCCCAACGGGAAACAACAAACTGGAGATAGGTTGGCAAGGACCATTTCCCGTGGAAAGGGTGATATCCAGAACCAACTATCAGATCCGGATCCGGGGAAAGTCGAAGATTTTCCATATCAACCTCTTGCGGAAATACGAAGAGAGACCCGGAGACAAGGCAGCTCACCTCATGGCAATGGCAGTTGCAGTGGAGACTGAAGTGGGAACCAGCGAGGGCAGGGAATATCCCTTGGTACACCAGGAAACCTATAGGGATGTGCAAGTGAACCCTGATCTGACCTCCCAGGAGAGGGAAAAGATAACCCAGGTTCTCAAGTCTCATAAGGAGATACTGACTGATAAACCAGGACGAACGAGGTTGGTTGAGTTCGAGATGACTTTGACCACGCAGGAGCCTGTTCGTCAAAAGGTTTACCCAGTGCCATTCTCTAAGGAAAAGGCCCTGGAGGAGGAAATACAGAAACTGCTGGAGGATGACGTTATTGCACCATCCACATCCCCATACAATGCGGGGGTAGTTTTGTTACGCAAACCAAGTGGAGAACACAGGTTGTGTATAGATTACCGACTTCTGAACAGTCACACACAGTTTCAGGTGGAACCTTTGCCGAATCCAACTCAGTTATTCGCTAGGCTCCATAAGGCTCGGTACTTTTCAAAGGTGGATCTGAGTCGGGGTTACTATCAGATACCAGTCAAACCGGAGATTCGACCACTGTTGGCTTTCAGTACACCCAGTGGATACTACGAATGCAAGGTCATGCCCTTTGGACTCAGCAATGCACCTAGTGTGTTTACACGCATGATGAGGACTTTACTTGATCCTTTACAGGATCCGTCCATCATCTCATTCATGGATGATATTCTGATTTCCAGTGACAGCTTGGATGACCACTTACGATCCTTGGAGAGAGTGTTTAATAGGCTCAAGGAAGCAGGGCTTACTGCTCGTCCAACCAAGTGCATGATTGGTTACCAGACTCTGGAATTTCTAGGTCACACCATCACTCCAGGACACATTGTCCCAGAAGAGAAGAACCTGGAGAAAATCAGAAATGCACCAAGACCAAAAACGAAGAAGGATGTGCGATCTTTTCTCTCGTTGTGTGGGTTCTACCACAAATTTATCCCACATTTCACTGAACTGGGAGCTCCGTTGGCGGAAACCTTGAAAAAGGGATTCCCGGACCAAATCATTTGGACACCAGAATGTGAGAATGCCTATAGTCAGTTAAAGGAGGCCTTGGTCAGCAAACCTGTATTACAGCTCCCCGACCTTTCCAAACCATTTGTGTTGAGAACGGATGCGAGTGCGATTGGGATTGGGGCAGCTCTGTTACAGGAAGGAAAAGACGATGCTTCGGTTTTGAAACCTGTAGCATACGCAAGTAAGAAACTTCTACAGGCGGAGAGGAATTATTCAACCGTCGAGAGAGAGAGTGCTTGTACCTCGTATGGGCGGTGCAAAAATTCCAGCCATATTTGTATGGAGTTAAGTTTCGAGTCCAGTCGGATCATCAGCCCCTGATGTTCCTGGCTACTTCTCAGAAGCTCAACGCCCGTTTGATGCGGTGGTCGTTGTTACTTCAACCCTATAATTTCACAGTGGAGTACATTCCTGGGAAGGAAAATGTTGGAGCGGATTTCATATCAAGACACCCAGCTCCTCAAAAAGAAGAATGAATCATCTGGATTAAACTCACGGTGGAGAAGAGTGAGATAGACTACTTTCTTAAGAGGGGGCCTATGTCACAAAATAAAACCTTGCGTTTAACCAGTGATTATTATAGAGGCTTTCTGATTAAACGGACTATCTGCCAGCGACAACTATTTTAACTAACAGTAAAAACAAATCGGATGTCAGAATCCCAGGACAATATTTGTAGCTGCACGTGTACATCTGGTCGACGGATTGGGAACACTCGGTGGTGAGGGAGACGGGTCCCGGCATCGCTTTGACAGTTTATAAACAGGTCGGATTGGAAGCGGAAGTACTCAGCTCGGAAGTAAACAGTCCATTTGTCAGATAGAGTTTCCGGACATCACGCAGATTGGCAGATTGCTATTGACTACTGTTGTGGGGATCATACAGTAACTCGCTAGCTTGTTGGGGATGTCAAAACAAGTGATGACAACTCTGACAGTGACTAGGCCAGGGAAAATAGATTCTTGACAATGGATGATATGCCCAAATAACACCTGCAGGACATCAACCATGTCACGTGACCAATTTTAGGTTTTGCCATAAACCATGATTGGGAGAAACAGTGTTGACCAAAACCGTGGATTATGATGGACGTGTTTGTGGGAGAGCTCTACAGTGTTAGCTTAATTTAATATTAACTAGCATGTGTCGTTATGGCAAAGTGTAGCAGTCATCCCGGAATGAGGATAGTTTGCATAAGGTAGTCATATTGTATAATTAGTTTTAATTAATATAAACAGTAGTCTTGTTAAAGTTAGAGTAGTGAAGTGATATTGGCTCTGCTAGGGTGAATAGAATACTGAGGTTGCCCTCTGTTTATTGGTCTTTCCTTATCATAGCCTGATTCGGACGTAGGTGAGAAGCTATAAGGCTCTCTGACAGAGTAGTTAGCTGTAAAATAACAGAGCAGGGTAATAAGCTTACACCCAGCCGGTAGGATCAGTGACTAGTGCTCTCACATGATGTGTTGGTTTTCCCACAGGTTCCCCACCAGTTACTAGGAAACTCAACACTGGTTTTGAAGAAGTGCACTCCAATTGGACGACCACCAGTTGGACTCTAAAATGATTCTTACGGAAAAGGAATAACGTCCGAGAAGAAAGATGGTATATGTTTACGCTGGACTCATACTCAGAAGGGTTCACCATGGCATGGCTCAGAAGAGCCAGCCAATATAACGACTCCTGTGTGGTATGGTTCACATAGGATGGGTGATGATTGTTGATATATCACACATCAGACAAACATTGTTTAAGGAACGAGAACATTAACGGATAAGTCACATCGTGTGCTAGATTCCAGTGTAAAATTACATATGACATATACTTGAACCTATATGAACACTAGTTAGGATCAAGTGTAGAAACATTAACAGTAAAACCTGAATACACTGCAAAGGATTTGTGCATTCTTTAGGACCGATAGGAACTTACAAAGTTAGTTTGCAACCAGTCCCTAATCAATCTGTACTTACAAACAGTATCTATTTCGGATGATCATGAAGATGGATTACCAGGTGGCTACAGATGACAGTCAGTATCCGGCAAGAGGGTTTCGACACTGGGTGAGGTGCACTGGTTATGATTTAATGTGCTGTGGTGTGCCCTTGCAATGAAGAAACTATGCTATTATCTGAAAGTCCGATCATACACACATTATAGAACACATCACACATTTTCTTCGCATACACGCCTTACGTACATTCCACATTTTTCTTTTAATAAATTAATCTTTATTAATTTTTAGAAGCAAGAGTTGTTGAATATGTTGCGTTGGGGAAGTATGAGAGGGGGGCATAGTACGACAGTGAGAGAGTGATAGGGAAAGGTGTCCATAGGCTGATGGAGTGTGTTGGGCGGAAGCTGGTGGATTCTCCAAGATATTGATAAGGAAAAAAAATATTATAATGTGGGTGTTGACTCTCCTCACTCCAGGGACGACACTTTAAAGGAGGACACGACAGTCAGTATGTTTTTCATCTTGCTAAAGGCCATTTTCGCCATCGCGATCCTTGTTCTAATCTTTTCAAGGCATCTCCCATCAGATGTTATGACAGTTCCGAGATAATTGTACCGATTCACTTGTTGAAGAATATTCCCATTTACTTGTATATTACATTGTGGTATTTCTTTCTTCCTAGTGACGACCATAAACTGTTTCTTTTTACAATTTAATTCTAACCCCAGTTGTTTAATGTGTGCAACAACCGCATCTACTAATTGTTGCAGATCCTGATCATCGTCTGCAATCAATACTGTATCATCTGCATATCTAATGTTATTGATGTTTCGTCCTCCATTGATGATTCCATTTATACGTTCTTCATTTCTGAACATATTTTCACTGTATAGCAGTATGACTGCTAACAAAAAACACATTCACACCAACCCTAGTCTACCAATGTCAAACTTGGACATTATCCAAATCACACTTAAGCAAAACCAACACCCGTGAGATAATGAGGAGAGCTGCCAACTTAACTATCCGAGACCGAATAAGAAATGATGTTATCAGACAAACAGTGAGATAAACACCTTGTGCCACATATATTGAAAGGCAGAAGAAGTAACAAAGACATTTATGATCTGTTTAAGTCCCCGCTAATGACTGGTATCATGAAGGCTAATAGACTACAATGGCTTGGGCATATAGAAAGAATGGAAGATAATAGGGAAACAAAACTCGCTTACACTCAGGAAATAAATGACCGTAGACCCCGAGGTAGACCAAGAAGGCGGTGGAGAGATAATACATGTACAGACCTACAAGCACTTGTGTCAGAGCCTAACATGGGATAGCTATGCAGCAACATCGTTACGACACCCGGCGGACAAGAATTGTCGGCTGGCAAGATTGTTACCTGACACGCGACCAGCGGTCAGGCTGACGACAAGACGCACGCATGCCACGTGACGCCACTAGAGGCGGTCAGCAAGTTGCGCGCTAGCGACAGACCGAGCTGGGACTTGAGACTGGAAGGACGTGTGCGGTGTAAGCAAGGCGTTTGTGTGGATCTCTGTGGGTGAAAGCCGAACGACTGTCATCTTGAGCGTCAGACTTGTGAGCTGTATTGTGGTTGTGAGCGTCGTGAGTTATATATTGTATATTGTTGTAATCATCGTTCTGTATTTAATATGGCAATAAATCCATAAAACGTTGTGTCGTTGAGTCTTACGTCGAATCATGTTATACTTGTACTGTCTCACACGTGTTAGCCCAACGAGCCAATTCTAAGGTCCTGACATGTGTGGACGTGGGTTGCTCGTCCTTGTTTAAGAACCTAATATATGTAGACGTGTGTTGCTTGTCTTTGTTTAAACCATACGTCATTAACGATTTAAAACTATAATTCTTGAACTTGTAAAATTGGTCACGGTTATAGTTATGTAAATGTGATCGTAAAAGTCTCATTGTGATCCATTACTACATTGTTTAAATATGTGTAAAACCATTTGTAAACGTACAGTACATATTGTTTGATCCTGTAAGCGTGTAAAACATTTGTGATTTGTGAAACTTGTCACCGTTTGACCTTGTCGACATTGTGATTTTGTCGCCATTTTGACCTTGTCGCCATCTTGTAAACTTGATGTCTATGTCCTTACTGAATGTCATCGTGATGTAAGTGATGTGTCATCAATGTTATTGAGTGTTCAAATACAGATAAATTGTCTTTGTGCATTGAGTTTGTGGAACGCAAAGAGTTTTGGAAAGAGTGTAACTTCTGTTGAGAAAAACACTGTTGACGGACAAACTTACGACATACAATTATACTTGACGCCATCCAAACCTAATCAACACTTAGTGACTTGCAGGCACACACCAACAAATAGACGCTAACTTATTTTCTTCCAAAAACAAAGCAGGTTTTTCCGTACCATCCATAACCTTGCCGTAGAGGTCATTAGTGGTTCCGAAGTAACGACCCTACAGTTTTCTAGCCCGATTGTCCAACCATTCTTCACCGTATCCAGGGCACTTGAGTATATTTTTCTATACTTTAACTTTACGTATGCAATAGTAGGCACGCATCGTATAGTAAAATAAATTGTAAATTGTTTATTACTAACCATTTATAACATATTTTGTGTGGCTGATTTTCATTGACGTATTTTCCCCATCATGTCGTCATTATTTGATTTCATCGATATGGGTATTAAATTGCATCTAACAGGTGATGAATTAACAAAATGGAGCGAGAACAAATACGCTGAATACCTGCTGGTACAGGAGAAAAATAATGAACGCGAAGAAAGAGCAGCGGAGAGAGCTCTAAAACAAGCAGAAATGGCTGCCAAGCAAGCAGAGGCAGAAACAGCATTAAAGCAAGCCGAAGTAGAAATGGCTGCAAAGACAAAGCAAGCTGAGATAGACAGTGAACTTAAGAAAGCAGAAATAGCAGCTCAGAGTAAGAAAGAAGAACTAGAGTTACAGTTGAAAATGAAACAACTTGACACTGAGACTGCGATGAATAAAGAGTCAAAGAAATCTGAAAGACTGGAAAAAGAAAACCAGTATAAGAAGTATCAAGGTATCGTACGTAACTATACCTCGGGTGACTGCATAGCAGCCTTTACTCAAAATTTTGAGACTTTAATGGAACATTACCAAGTTCCACTTTCTGAATGGAATATTCTATATATGAGGAGTCTATCTGGGGAACCTCTTAAAGTCATTGAAACCATCCCCAAAGAACTCAGAAAAGAGTACCATTATATTAAATCTAAGATAATGGCACATTTCATGTTAGACGAGGCAGGTTACAGAGAACAATTCAGTAAATTGAGTCCAAAATCAACTCAAACGTTCTCTGACTACCTCTGTTTAGTCCGAGATGTTTTCAGCAAATGGACTTCAGCAGCCAAAATTAACAAAAGTTATGATAGATTAGAAGATCTCATCATTCGAGATAAAATCATTTCTTCTATCCCATCATCGTTTTCTAAGTTCTTACAGGAGAATGAATGCACAAGTGTGGAAGAAATTGAAAGACGTGGGTCGGCCTATTACACGGCCAACAAACAGTGCTTTTCCACTGAAGCTACTGACAGTAACTGGGTAGCAGCGGCCAACTATGAGAAAAACTATAGTAGGCAAAAACCAAACAGGCCTACCTCTGAGAAATTTAGACATTGCATTCACTGTAAATTTTCTCACCATTTGAACGAGATGTGCGATAAAAACCCAGGGTACCAAACATACTTGCAAAATATGGTAAACAGACAAGACAAAGAGCGTAAATCGTTCAAAAGTTTACGTAAATGTTTTCTCTGCAAGGCTTACGGGCACCATCGCATGGATTGTAGAGGCAGGCATATGACCAACAAAGCCAATGCCGCCTTGTTCGATAGCTCAGCGTCAGAAGACGAAAATCCAGAGAAACATCCTGTGAATGCAGCACAGGCTTGTGATGTATTTAGTGCTAACAAATGCACTGTCTGTAACACCTTCTATGAAGATGGTATCTTAACATGCGGGCACGCCATCCCTATTGCCAATGAGGAAGCTAACTTGGTAATAGACTCAAAAGGCAGATTAGACATCCATCACGGGTATGTTAATGGCAAGTTTGCTACAGTACTTCGCGACACCGGAAGTACACTTATTGGCCTGAAAACAACATTCATAACGCCTACAGACTATACAGGCAGGCACATTACATGTAGAACATTTTCAGGCAATATTGAGAAATATCCATTAGCATGGGCATACATTGAAACACCTTTCCTCACCGGGAAAGTAAAGTGCGCCGCACTTACGAACCCAGTGTGTGATATAATCATAGGAAACTTACCTGAGGTGAATGACAAACCTCATAACCATGACATAACATCACTATGTATTGATGATAACACGACATCACCACCAAATGTCATCATTGAAAATGTCATATCACCTATTGAATGTATGTTAGCTAATGCAGCACTAAGTTCTCATCACATCATTAACGATATCATTCCATCATCATCTGATGTCATTGAGTGTGTGAACGCAGTAACAAGAGCTACTGCTAGAGTGCAAGATGAAAGTAACCAAACTGAGGCTATACAAATGCTTAGCCCAGAATTACCACCTAGTGACTCTATGAAGGAAGCATTCATAACAGCTCAAAAAGCTGATCCTTCACTGTCAAAGTACTTTGACCTGATCGGCAAAAAGGCAAGAATAACCAAGAATGCGAAATGGCATTTTGCTTTACACAATGATATACTCACCAGGTATTACACCAGAGGTGACATTACAACGAAGCAAACTGTTTTGCCAACTACTTATCGCAAGCAAGCTTTACATCTTGCTCACGATATACCTTTTGCAGGTCATATGGCATATGTTAAAACCAGGTCAAGGTTATTGACACAGTTTCATTGGCCAAAATTTTGCAATGATATAAAAACATATTGCAGAAGTTGTGATACATGCCAGAAACTGGTAAAAAAAAAAGGTAAACACCCACAGGCAAAGTTACAAGTCACTGACTTAGCCAGTCGACCCTTTGAAAAATTATCAGTTGACATTGTGGGCCCTCTTAGTCATACAACAACTAGAGGGAATAAATATATTCTAACTTTTATTGATCAATGTAGTCGCTGTCCAGAAGCGATTCCTCTAAAGAACATTACTGCCAACGACATCATGGAAGTGTTCTTCCATATCTTCTCCCGAATTGGGTTTCCAGATACTATCCAGTCTGATAGAGGCACTCAGTTTATTGCCGCATCGACCCAAGCTTTCACCAAAATGTTAGGAGTGAAGCAAGTCTTCAATAGCCCCTATCATCCTCACTCGAGCGGGATTATAGAAAAGCTTAACGGGGATCTGAAGCACATGCTTGCAAAAGTAACTCAAGATCACCCCAATAACTGGGATGTATACCTACCAGCTGTCCTTTTTGCTTATCGCGAGGTACCACATTCTAGTACCGGTTTCTCTCCTTTTGAATTAATCTATGGTGCCAAACCACGAGGCCCATTAACAATTTATCACCAAATGTTAACTGACTCTACTCCAGTACTTAAACCCATATCATCATTCTTGTATGTAACATCATTGCGTGAAAGGATTATTAAATCATGTGAAATTGCTAAAAATGCACTAAAACTATCGGGTGCTACTTACAGACAGTACGCAGACAAAGGTAACAGGACTATAACATTGACACCTGGACAGGACGTTCTACTACTACTACCTAGTGACAGACAGCTACTGACTGATTCTTGGCAGGGACCTTTTAAAGTGACAAGACAAATCTCACCTGTAGACTACGAAATCCTAATAAAAGACAAACACAAAATATTTCACATAAATATGCTAAGACCATACCACAACAGAGACAACGAACAAGACGATACGACAGCTTGCACTGTGATAATAGATCACGAAGATGACGATCCTAGCGACGAGATTCCAACACCTACATTAGACACGACAAACTGCTTGAATGAGATCAAGATCAATCCAAACTTAAGTCAAGCAGAGACAAACAGTTGCAAACAGTTGATACAACAGTACAACACCATCTTTTCCGACAACCCAGGACAAACAGAATTAGTACAGCATCACATCACACTCACATCAAACACACCCATAAGATGCAGACCATACACGATACCATTACATTACAAAGAACAATTACATCAAGAAATTATCAACTTAGAAAAAAACAACATCATCAGACGATCCTTATCAGACTTCTCTTCACCCATGGTCATTGTACGCAAAAAGGACAACACCATACGACTTTGCATCGACTACAGAAAACTGAACAAAATAACTGTTTTAGATCTTGAACCAATGGCAAACACTGACGATCTTCTGACAGAACTGACTGACGCTAAGTTCTTTACGACGCTTGACATGTCTAAAGGTTACTGGCAGATAGCTGTACATGAAGACAGCAGACATCTAACAGCTTTTGCCACGCCTTGGGGACTGTACGAATGGTGCAAACTTCCATTTGGGCTAGTCAATGCCCCAGCCACATTCGTACGCATGACACGACTCCTCCTAGCTGACATTCCTAATATTATTTGCTATATCGACGACATCTGTGTCCATACAGAGACAATGACGGAACATATAAAGACACTAGAACAGACACTAGAACGTATCAGACAGCACGGACTGACAGTGAAGCCTTCAAAGGTGAGCATGGCTTACCAAGAGATATCATTTTTGGGGTACAGAATATCCAATGGCTTTGTCATGACAGACAACAAAATTGTCTCCAAAATTCTAAAACTGTCACTCCCGACTAATAAGAAACAAGTCCGGAGTTTGTTGGGACTGATCAATTATTACAGGCAATTCATTCCTGATTTTTCAGAACTGACCGAGGTTTTTACTAATTTACTAACTAAGGATAAGCCTGAAAAAGTTGTACACGATGAATGCCTACGAAATGCATTTCATAAAGTTTTGGCATACTTTTCTGATAAGAATTCGAATAATCTCATCCTTAAATTGCCCAACATTCGTTTACCTTTCAGTTTGAGAACAGATGCTAGCTCCGTTGCGATTGGGGCAGTCCTGTTGCAGGAATACAACAACATCCTGCATCCCGTTTGTTTTATATCAAGAAAACTAAGGCCTCGAGAGCGGGCATGGTCCATTCCACAATTAGAGGCACTTGCCTTAGTAGAAAGTGTGACGAAACTATCCAGATACCTTCTAGGACGTCACTTTATCATCGAAACTGACAACAGTCCATTACGGTATATAAATGCCGGAGTACCATCCAACAATATGATTGCTCGCTGGTCCTTGAAGCTTCAAAATTACAGTTTCGAGGTTCGTCATATTTCAGGCAGAATCAATACAATTGCCGATCTTTTGTCCCGTTGTCCAACCGACCCAGTAAGCAATGTCTGAGTGCAGAGTGTACTAATACACTCAGACCAACACAGCCACCAATGAGTGAATGTTGTTTCTATTCACCTACTGTGTAAGGTCTATAATTGTAATTGTGATACGGTTAAAAACCGACATGTATAATATACTTATTTTAATTAAGTCTGGTAATGAGTGTAGTATAATTGTGTAGTGTGTGTTAGAAAGAGAACATTATTAACTGTAAATATACAGCAAGAACAGTGTCACAGACGCTTAACCACTTACCAGAAGCGAACTTTGCGGGTTAACAGTGACAGCTGTGTGTGGATTTCTTCACCGTGATATTTTAACGACGTGTGCAAATGTGGACTGAACAGTGACTTCTACAAGCGAACTTAATCCAAGAGGTTCGACACTCAAACATCAGAAATAAGAACAGTCGATCATTATCCATAAGTTGTGAATACATCGGAAATAAGAACATTCCATCATAATCCGAAAGTTGTGATACTATAACATTAGACACGAACTTTGAGAACATTTTACTATCCGTTATAAAATAACACCTGAGCAGTTGTGTTCAGACAGTGTAACAGCAACTAAATTTTGAGTTTCGTGTGTACTTCCTGTGTAAGTTAAAAAGTACACCAAAATTAGCAGACGATATACAAATATTCAAAAACTTATGACGATTGTAAAATCCTTTTGAATCTATAAAATATAATACACCAATTGGGTACTTATTTATTTCGATTAGTGTAATCTTAGAATCATATTTTGATTAATGTATTCATATTACCGACTTTTTCTCGTTAATATGAAGAAACGTCAAGCAATGACGCTAAGAAATTAAATAATTATTGTAATTTATTGTATTGCTTGAATGTCAAAATTACTTCCCTTGCATTTATGAATTACACCAAGGGCCATAATTTGAAACATATTCAATAGTGTGTATTGTATAAATAGACATTTTGTTGCTCAAATGGCTAACACACCGGGTACGCGTCCACCAAGCATGGCAGAGAGCTGCCAACATTGCAAACCAACATAAGAGCTCCTGGCCAAATGAGGTCAGAGTTTGAGTGTTTAATACGACTCATATAAAGCCGTATTTCAGTCTGGCTAGATGGCTGTTGCAAAACAACCATATTATTACGTTTTTTTCAAATTGCTGCGAGGTAGATGCGAGAAGCTGGTACTACTGATCTGACTGGGTATTATTGCAATTGAGGTAACCAGCCATCAGGGGGATGCAGCCTGATTTGTGTTAAAAGTTGAACTTCATTTGTCATTTCAATGCAACTTACATTTATCGTATATATTTCTATGCCATATATGTATTTTCATGCATAACACAGGGAAAGGGTAGACTCTGACATGAAGTTAACACTACCCAAGTATATACATACATCATGAATGAAAGATGGCATCTTTCATTGAGGTACCCGGGGAGGATGTCAGAGCCTAACATGGGATAGCTATGCAGCAACATCGTTACGACACCCGGCGGACAAGAATTGTCGGCTGGCAAGATTGTTACCTGACACGCGACCAGCGATCAGGCTGACGACAAGACGCACGCATGCCACGTGACGCCACTAGAGGCGGTCAGCAAGTTGCGCGCTAGCGACAGACCGAGCTGGGACTTGAGACTGGAAGGACGTGTGCGGTGAAAGCAAGGCGTTTGTGTGGATCTCTGTGGGTGAAAGCCGAACGACTGTCATCTTGAGCGTCAGACTTGTGAGCTGTATTGTGGTTGTGAGCGTCGTGAGTTATATATTGTATATTGTTGTAATCATCGTTCTGTATTTAATATGGCAATAAATCCATAAAACGTTGTGTCGTTGAGTCTTACGTCGAATCATGTTATACTTGTACTGTCTCACACGTGTTAGCCCAACGAGCCAATTCTAAGGTCCTGACAACTTGGAATCAACGACTGGCAAGAGAAGGTCCACCAGAGAGACGAATGGAGACGGATTGTATTTGCAGCAAAGAACCTCAATGGCTCGGAACGCTGAAGAAGAAGAAGAAGAAGGAGATCAAATGGCTCAACCATCTCGTTACAATGCAACACCATCAACTACCAGCACTAGCGCCACATCAAAGAACATCTGCTACGAGAGCAAGAAGATTCCGGAGAAGAAAATGGATTGACGACATCAAAATCATCGTACAATTCACACCGAATCCAGTGTCACCCATCTAGCACAGGAACGCCTACTATTCCCCCACACAACTCTAGACAGCAAAAGTGAAAGATGATAATGATGATGATGTATGTTGAAGAAGGTCGGGCAACAAGCTGGCAATAAAACTTTGAAAAGATGTCTTGAAACTGTAAACATACACCATGTGCCATGCCGATAAGCGTGGGCGGTCATGTTCTGACATCTCACTCGATCACCAGAGTCGTGGATCAGCTCCGTGTTCTTGTCTCGACCGAAGGTTGCATCTCTTGGAAACTAAAGTTGGGGTTCTACAGGAGTCGGCAATGTAAAGGAGACAGTTGTGGTAATTCATCATTATCAAGTGCTCTGCCAGCTGGCGTAGGCGTTCATGGCTCTCCACAGATCTCGGTCTTTGGTTTTCTGGATCATCTCTGCTGCTGATATTCCTCCGTGCCACCGTCTCAATCCATCCAGCATCATTTCTCTTGGTCTGCCTCTACCTCTCTTCCCCAGGAGAAAAAAAAAAACCTGTAAGAAAAGGCAGAGGCTGACCAGAACGAAGAGGGACACGGAACATGGAAGACAATTTGGGCATGAGACTTTTCGAGGCGCCTTGATGAAAGTCACGTTTTTCCATTGACCTCCTACATCTGGTTGCAAAGACATACAATGCTGGAAGATGATTGGAGAGATGGCAGGGAGGCGGAGCAATGGGGCGTGTTTTTCAAAGAGGCGTGTCAAAAATGTTGACAGAGAACAGACCGTGCGCTTGAGGTATTGGGGGTTCAATCTGTTTCAGGAACACAAATCAGAGCCAAGAGGAAGAAACAAATGAAGTTAGTGGGCGTGTCAATAGAAGAGGCGGAGTGCAGAAATTGTCGTTTTGTGGAAAGGCACTGGATGGTGCGACGGTTGAAGATGGTGAAGGGTGTGTGCGGAAAGCTTTAACAGCTTGACATTACATGATAATATAGACATGTCAACTTCAACAACATATCACATGATAGAGGATCGGAGAGTCATAATCGCCAATGTTTGCTTCAGACCAGGGACTTCAAGCAGAAGAAGAAAAAGTAGAAGAAGAAGATTAAGAGAAAAATAAGAAGGAGTTAATCGTGGCTGAATGAATAAGAGCGTTCGCTCTTAAACATCCGATGTGCTGATGCCGAGGTAGCGGGTTCAACCCCATATAGCGGTCAATTATACTAAAATGTTGACTTCTCGTCCTTGAGTTTGGGACGTAAATTACAAGTACCTCATAAGCCGGAGTGTTCGCCTGAAGGCGAGGGACACTGGTAATGGGGAAAGCTAATCCACTGGCAACAATAAATCCAGTGAATTAGAAGTAGCAGCACATGCATGGTCTATGCTTTGGTTCAAAAGCGAAAAATGAAGGAAGAGGAGAAGAAGGAGGATAAGGAGGAAGAGAAGGAGGAGGAGGAGGAGAAGGATGAGAAGAAGAAGAAGAAGAAGAGGAAGAAGAAGAAGAAGAAGAAGAAGAAGAAGAAGAAGAAGAAGAAGAAGAAGAAGAAGAAGAAGAAGAAGAAGAAGAAGAAGAAGAAGAAGAAGAAGAAGAAGAAGAAGAAGAAGAAGAAGAAGAAGAAGAACGAACGAACGAACGAACGAACGAACGAACGAACAGACTTTATTTTCAAAGGGTAACAAATTGGGCACGCAGGCCCGTCTTACATTCGGCCCTTCCAATCATTCATCTTTCTTTCATCAACAGTGCATAGGAAAAAAACATTGTCACATGAATTTTGTAAACATAAACAATGCATATTACTATGTTATGAGACACATCCACCACCCACCCACACATCCCCCATTCACTCCAACTTCCCCACCCAACCACACACACATACAATACATTCCCCCACCCATCCACCACATCCCTACACCTACTCATCTCCCCACCCAAACACACCTCTCACCCACCACACATCCCATCCACCCACACCCCAAGCACACATACATTCAATAGCCCACACATTCCCCACCTACACACATCTCCCCACCCACTCACATATCCTCTACCCGTCCCATTTCCCACCAACAATCACTCAACCAATATCCTCCTCCACCCACACACCTCCAACCACCCAACCAAACACACATTCCTCAGCCACACACACATCTCCCCGTCAACTCACATATTCCGCACCTACCCACACACAAATTCCGCACTCACCAACATAATCTCCCATCTCCCCCAGCCCACTCACAGATCCCGACCCCACACCTACAAACATCCCCCATCTCCTAACCTGCACACACTCACCCACACACATATCCTCTACCCACCCACACATCCTCTACCCACCCATCACCCAACCAAACATCCCTTAACCACACACCCTTACTCACATACAATCACCCACCCACACATCCTCTACCCAACCACACATCCTCCACCCAACAACACATCCTCCATCCACCCATTCCCCCAGCCACACATCCCTTAACCACACACCCCTACCCATATACACACACATCCCCACCCACGCACAATCTCCCTACCCATACAAACATCCCTCACACACATCCCCACCCACCAACACATTCCCCATTCACAAACACACACCTCCCATCCACGCACACACAACCCATACATTCATCCCCTCACACATTCCTAGACACACGTACGTATCCCTCAACCACTAACACCCTTACATCCCTTACCCACTCATCAACACATACATCTCCTATCTACCCACCCACACTCACACATCCCAACCACCCATCTAAGCACACATCCCCCACCCTCACACATATCCTTCACCCACCCACAAACCCAACCACACCTTCACCCACCCACACAAACAGCATTTATCCACACCCAGCTCCCCTCCCACACATTACCACACCCACACACATCCCAAAGACACATCCCTCACCCACACACACATCTATCCACACATCTCCTACCCATCCACACATCCCCCAACTACAATCACCCTCACTACCCACACATACATCTTCCATCCAGCCACACACACCCCCACCCAGCCAGACATATCCCCCACCCACACACACATCTCCAAATCCATCACCCACAACCATCACGCACCCCTCCCCCAACCCACACACATCCCCCACACACATTCACCCACACATCTCTCACGCACACACACTCCCCACCCTTCCACCCAAACATCCCACTCACATACACATCCCTCACCCACACACACATCCCCAAATCCACAACCACCCTCACCTGCACACATCTCCCACCCACCACATATCCCCACACCCACACATATACCCCCACCCATCCCATAACCCACCATCAAGAAGAAGAAGAAGAAGAAGAAGAAGAAGAAGAAGAAATTGAGGAGGAGGAAGGGGGGAGAAGGAGGAGGTTTCATGTACTCCTTTGCGCATGTAAGCAACTTAACCAGTGGAAGATTAATGGTAGCGAATGTTCCCCATACAGCCGGCTTCGTGGCTTAGAGGTTATGACTTTTCTCCGTAATCTCGTATACTCTCGTCGGTAACGTGATGACGGTGAGAATCAGCAGTGCTTCGAATCGCATCGGTAACTTACGGGGTATGTGAGCCGGCCGCTCAGAAAGCAATGGCAAACTACTGAGCGTAATCTTGCCAAGAAATCAACATACAGCTGAGAGGTGCTGGTGTTGACAGCGATGTCCTGTAAAGGATATGAAAAAAAAAATGTTCCCCATAATCATAAATATGTCCTAATTGGCGCCTTCGTCAGCTCCCAATTACTTATTCCTGTGTTATCTTTTGCCAGCCACTCACTCAAAAATCTGGCACTCAGCTCACTGTATCCACAAACATTGTCTTTGAGTACCACGAGCATGCGCAACACTTACCACACAACTAAAGCCGCCTCCAGTCTTCCCGTTATGGCGGCCGTACACTGAAACACTAGACAATATATAAGGTGAATTTTTAATGACTGTGCAGTGTTTGAAAATATTATAATAATATATAATATTATATATATATATATATATATATATATATATATATATATATATATATATATATATATATATATATATATATATATATATATATATATATATATATATATTGTAGTCAGGTCTTAGTCAGATATGACTGAGCTACCGTATGACAGTAGACGGTACTACCTGCTTTCTGTCAGCGCCGAATGTTGGGCGGCGCTTACCAAACCCGACACCCCACATTGTGCCAACGGCTTCGGGCGGAAGAGCGCAATTGGGAGGGTACTAGCCTTATCCTGGTGCGAGGAAATGCAACCCAAAGACAAAATAAGTCATGGCAGGGCAGAACAGGCCCTAAGCCTTGGTTGGCAGCTGGTCTAGGATCGAAGCTCCGACAGGCGGACAGTTAGAGCATTGCTTTGCTGATCCGGCAGCTTCTGCAGCTTGTCTTGTTCCAGATTATAGGTGTCAACTTTCCTCTGGAGTGAACTAGGCAGGTCGAGAGAGGGATCATGCTGCATGGGCAACACATGGTTTCTTTATTTTAGCCCAGGCTTTGTGCTATGGAGAGGCAATAACTCCATCCCTGGTCTTAACCGGTCTCGGAATCAAAGCGAGACGCAACTGTTGCGGGTTATAAGTCCTTGTCAGTTGGCGTAGACATGGGGCGCCACGCGTTGCCTCTGACGGTGGGAGACACCTACAGGTGTCACTGATCAGCTACCGCCCGCCTCAAGCTGGGCAGCCCCCAGCCAATTGGGTGCTGATCCGCCACAGCCTGCCTGCTTCAATGGGTGCTTGGGGCTAGGACAAAATCTGAATTGCAAGCTGTAAAACCAATGCACCAGGTACTAATAAAAAGAATAACCTCAAGCTACGGCTTGCAACCTGGAACGTGAGAACCATGTGTCCAGGATTTTCCACTGACTTGACAAATATTGACGATGTGAGAAAAACGGCTGTGATTGATGCTGAACTCAATCGTCTTAACATTGATATTGCTGGCCTGCAGGAGACTCGCCTCGCTGAGGAAGGGTCACTCAGGGAAAACAATTAAACCTTTTTTTTGGAAGGGAAGAGGGCAGGCAGTAAAAAGGCAACATGGTGTGGGCTTTGCAGTGAAGAATTCGCTACTGGGAATGATTGATATCCCAGCTGGAAGTAATGAAAGATTATTATCACTGCGCTTGGCAACCTCTTGTGGTTTTGCCACCATTCTCACTGCATATGCACAGACACTCGCTTCCTCTGATGATGTGAAGGATACGTTCTATGAGCAGCTAGACTCTGCGATCAAGGCAGTTCCAAAATCCGACTACATTTATATGCTCGGTGATTTCAATGCTCGTGTGCGCAAGGACTCGAGTTCATGGCCAGTGTGCCTTGGAAAATACAACATCGGTCGCATGAATGATAACGGGCAAAGGCTGCTGGAGCATTGCACTAGATATGACCTATGTATTACAAACTCCTTTTTTAAAACAAAAGAGATGCATACGGTCACATGGAAACATCCAAGATCCAGCCATTGGCATCAGCTGGACTTCATTATCACACGGAGACAACATCTGAACCATACATCATTAACTCGAAGTTACCACAGTGCTGACTGTGATACAGATCATTCTTTGGTTGTTGCAAGGGTTAGACTGAGACCAAAGAGAATCTACACAGCTAAACATAAGTCTAGCCCCAGGATTAATATTACTAACACTCACGATCCTGGAAAGTGCTTTGAATTTCAACAGCAACTTGAAGACGCTTTCAATGATACATCAGAAAACTGTATAGTAAATGATAAATGGAATAAACTTAAGGAAACTATTTATAAAACAGCGGTAGGGGTTTACAGCACTGTGGATCATAAGAGGCAGGACTGGTTTGCGGCAAACAGCCAGACACTGCAGCCCTTGATTGATAAAAAGAAGATAGCTCTCTTAAGAAACAAGGAAAGACCAACGCGTAACACTCTGAGTGAGCTGAAGCAAGCGAGGAAGGATGTACAAAAGGCTGCCAGGCAGTGTGCGAATGACTATTGGATCAAGTTATGTGAGTCCATTCAAATCGCAAGTGATAAGGGAAACATCAGAAGCATGTATGAAGGGATAAAGAAAGCCTGTTGTCCAATGATCAAAATAAGTGCACCGCTGAAAACCTTGACTGGAGAAATCATCACTGATAAGAAACAGCAAATGGATAGATGGGTCGAGCACTATTTAGAGCTTTACTCAAGTGAGACCAAGCTAGCGGATGATGCCCTCAACGCCATAGAGGCCCTGCCAACTCTTGACCACCTGGACACACTTCCAACTATAACAGAAGTTAAGTGTGCTATATATGAGCTTGCATCTGGCAAGGCTCCAGGTAAGGATGGGATTCCAATAGAGGTAATCAGGAGTGGGCAAGACACACTCGCTCTACAGATCCACCAGCTAATAGAGCTATGCTGGCGAGAAGGACAAGTCCCACAAGATTTCAAAGATTCAAACATCATAACGCCGTACAAGAACAAGGGAGATCGGAGCGACTGTAACAACTATAGGGCTTCTGTGTATTGTTGGGAAAGTATTTGCCAGAATTATCCTGCACAGACTTCAAGTCCTGGGAGATCAAGTCTACCCCGAATCACAGTGCGGCTTCCGTCAGAACCGGTCTACAATTGATATGATATTCTCATTGCGACAGATGCAAGAAAAATGCCGGGAACAAAATCAGCCACTGTTTATTGCCTTCATCGACCTCACAAAGGCATTCGATTTGGTCAGTCGTGAGGGTCTGTTCAAAGCACTAAAGAAGATTGGCTGCCCACCAACTCTTCTGTCCATTGTGGAATCGGTCCACACAGGCATGAAGGGTATAATCAAGTTTGATGGCTCAACTTCAGAAGAGTTTGAAATCAAGAGTGGAGTTAAGCAAGGTTGTGTACTAACCCCCACCCTCTTTGGGATATACTTTTCACTTCTGCTGAAATATGCCTTTCGTGATCAGGATGACGGTATATACATTCACTCACGCTCAGATGGTGGCCTCTGTAATGCTCAGAGATTGAAGGCCAAGACCAAAATTAGCAGGGTACTTATCAGAGAGTTGCTTTTTGCGGATGATGCTGCGATTACGACCCACTCTGAGGAAGAATTACAATATCTACTATCATCATTCTCCAATGCTTGTTCTGAATTTGGTTTAACAATTAACAAAAAGAAGACACAGATTATGTCACAAGGTGCACATGATGTACCATCAATCTTTATTGACGACGCCGAACAGGAGATAGTAGACTATTTTACATATCTAGGATCAGAGGTAAATAGCAAATTATCCCTCGATCAGGAAATCAACATCAGGATTGGCAAGGCAGCAACAACAATGAACATGTTAGCAAAAAGAGTCTGGGAGAACAGGAAGCTTACTGCCAAAACAAAAGTCCTCGTCTACCAAGCCTGTGTCCTTAGTACTCTTCTTTATGGCAGTGAAACCTGGACAACTTACTCACGCCAAGAGAAACGTTTAAACAGCTTTCATATGCGGTGTCTGCGAAGAATACTTGGTATTAAGTGGCAAGACAAAATCACAAATACTGAAGTATTGGAAAGATCAGATTGTGTGACGGTGTATTCCATGCTCAGTCTTCGTAGACTTAGATGGATAGGACACGTTAGGAGGATGGATGATGGTAGAATACCAAAGGACATCTTTTTTGGTGAATTACAGATGGGTAGGAGATCTCAGGGTCGGCCTCTACTACGATACAAAGATGTGTGTAAGCGGGACATGATTGATACAGGCATTGATAATGCACAATGGGAACACGTCGCCGCTGAACGTGTTGCATGGAGGGCAACTATCAGAAATGGAATAAAGACAAAGGAGAAAATGATTGCAGATAAAGCACACACAAAGCGTGAGAGACGTAAGATGGTGCAAAATGGTGGAAATGACCATGTTTTCACACGCACCTACTGTGGGCAAACATTTGCAGCAATAATTGGCCTTACCACCAGCCACACTCGCCACCGCCATGGATCGTAGTTATTAAGCCTTTTTAAAGCACAATGTACCAAACTATCGTCTGTCAAGACGGAAAGGTGCCAATGTAAAATATATATATATATAATATAATATTATAATTATAAATATATTATTATAATTATAAATCTTATATATAAAAGGCAATCTCCGTCTGTATGTCTGTATGTCCTTTATGCGTTCGCGAACGGCCCATCCGATTGAGATGAAATTTTCTACACGTCTTCCTCTCATTCCCGCGCTGCCAACTGTGATATTTTTTAGTGTGAAATCGGCTGCTTACTTAATATTATTTTTAATTTTTCATTATAATTTCTATATAGCAAGGGGACTTAACTCTGTAAAAGTTATTTCAAGGAGCATAACTTTTAATAACTTTTCTGTATACCTTATAGTCATATTGTTGCATCGTTTTCAAAGATTTATAAACTCTTTGTTTATAGTTATGTACCGGCATATGAGTTATAATAAATAATGATACAATCTTTAAGGCATTTTCAAAGTTTTCATAAAAATAATGCACAATGCATAACATTGTAACTCATCTTTTTATGCTTAAGAAGTTATCTACTGTCATGTAGGTGATTAGAAACAGTGTTCATTAAAAATAATGGATGGTGTCTGGAAGGACATTCTTTTAAGTTACTTTTTTTTGTTATATGAATTTAATGAGACGCTACCCGCCAGGAGCTGGGCGAAGCCACGCCGGGTCAGATAGATAGACAGACCCACCTTTTCGCTGCAGTTATCTACAGGCATATGCGTTATAATCCTCCTCCTCCTCTCCCCTCCTCCTCCTCCTACCCTCTTCCTCTTCCCCTCCCCCTCCTCCCTCTCCATTCTCCTCCTCCCTCTTCTTCCTCCTTCCTCCTCCCTCCTCCCTCTTCCTCCTCCTACCTCCTCGCCCTCCTCCCTCCTCCTAATCACTCCTCTTCCTTCCTCCTCCCTTCTCCTCCTACTCCCTCCTCCCTCCTCCTCCTACGTCCTCCCCATCATCCCTCCTCCCCCTTCTCCTCCCTCCTCCTCCTACCTAATCCCCATCCTCCTCCCTCTCCTCCTCGCTCCTCCTCATCCCTCCTCCTCCCTTCTCCTCCTCCCTTCTCCTCCTCCCTCCTCCTCCTCCCTCCTCTTCCTCGCTCTTCCTCTTCCTCCCTCCTCCTCCCCCCCTCCTCCCCCCTCCTCCTCCTCTCTCCTCCTCCTCCCTCCACATCCCTCTTCCTCCTCCTCCCTCCTCATCCTCCTCCTTCTCCCTCTTCCTCCTCCTCCTTCTCCCTCCGCCTCCTCCACTTCCTCCCTCCTCCTCCCTCTCCCTCCTCCTCCTCTCCCTCCTCCTCCTGCGTTCTCCTCCTCCTGCGTTCTCCTACTCCCTCCTCATCCCTCTTCCTCCTCCTCCCCTCCTCCTCCTCCCTCCTCCGCCCTCTTCCTCCTCCTCCCTCCTCCTCCCTCTTCCTCCTCCTCCTCCCTCCTCCTCCTCCCTCCTACTCCTCCTCCTAATTCCTCCTCCTCCCTCCTATTCTTCCCTCCTCCTCTTCTCTCCGCCTATCTCTTCCTCCCTCCTCCTCCCTCCTCCACCTCCCTCTTCCTCCTCCCTCCTCCTACTCCTCCTTTTTCTTCTTCTGCTGCTGCTGCTGCCGCCGCTCCATTTACCCAAGTTAATTGTTGGGGGAAGATGTAAAGATCTTTCAAGTGCTCTTTCTAATGCTTTTTGTAAGTTGGTCTTCGTTTATCTAAGGTTGTTCTAACTGCAACCAATAAATGATTAGACAGACAGACAGACAGACAGACAGACAGACAGACAGACAGACAGAGAGGGAGGAACGGACAGACAGACAGACAGACAGACAGACAGACAGACAGACAGACAGGCAGGCAGGCAGGCAGGAAGGCAGGCAGGCAGGCAGACATACAGATAGTCGGGAACGGGAACTTATATGACTACTTATATGAATTAAATGAGATGCTCCCCATCAGGGGCTGGGCGAAGCCGGGCGGGGTCAGACAGAAAGATAGACATACAGACAGACAGATAGATAGTCGGGAACGGGAACGTGAGCTTATATGACTACTTATATGAATTAAATGAGATGCTCCCCACCAGGGGCTGGGCGAAGCCGGGCCGGGTCAGACAGACAGACAGACAGACAGACAGGCAGATAATCGGGAACGGGAACTTATATGACTACTTGTATGAATTAAATGAGATGCTCCCCATCAGGGGCTGGGCGAAGCCGGGCCGGGTCAGACATACACACAGATAGACATACAGACAGACAGACAGACAGACATACAGACAGACATACATACAGACAGACAGACAGACAGACAGACAGACAGACAGACAGACAGACAGACAGATAGTCGGGAACGGGAACGGGAGCTTATATGACTACTTATATGAATTAAATGAGATGCTCCCCACCAGGGACTGGGCTAAGCCGGGCCGGGTCAGCTAGTATATTATAATATAATAGTTAGTTAGTTAGTTTAGTTAGTTTAGTTAGTTAGTTGGTTGGTTGGTTGGTTGGTTGGTTGGTTGGTTGGTTAGTTAGTTAGTTAGTTAAGTTTAGTTAGTAAGTTAGTTTAGTTAAGTTTAGTTAGTTAATTAGTTAGTTAGTTAGTTAGTTAGTTAGTTAGTTAGTTAGTTAGTTAGTGTATAGTTAGTCGTCAGATCATCCTCATTGCACATAGAATCATTCAATCCATAAGTGCTCAGATCCCCTCCTCAGCAAATCCCGTAGCGGCTAACGACACCAGTTCTATATGGGTGTATTAATCTTGTTTTTTTTTTTTTTGGGGGGGGGGGGGGGGGGGCTTCCTGCACAGTGTTCTTGTTTGACCACACCTCTTTTAACTAGCTGTTCTCTCAGTCTGACCATGGTTGTTGTGGGATGTGGATTTTAATTCCTGAGAATGATTCGTTAAAATGTTTAGGGGGTATTATTGATTCTCTGGTCACTGGTCAGAATGCAGGGTGATCAGGGATATTTACCACAAATCCCAGGAGAAAAGAGTTCAATCCTTGAAACAGTGGCATCTGTGTGTAGGTTTCCCTTCCCACTTCATCACCCTTTAAATTAACTATAGATGCTAGAAGGAGATTGATTGCTCACAACATATAAACAACCACTTATTGGACACCACATTTACTTGATGTACACACCACTTTTGGACAAACAGTTCAGGTATTAACTCAAGACCTGCAATTACATATATAGATGTGTAATAAACACTATGCATTTTCAGACAGGCATGGGAATGATATGCAGTATTACAACATAGTACCCAGTGACCCCAGAAAAAAACCAGGTTATTACAAACAACACAACAACCACAAATTGGTTCTGCTTACTCGACTCATTGTACCTAGATAAAATCACATTGGTCTAGGTGCAGAAACCCAACATATATATTTTTGTTTCTGACTCCATGTACAATTATCATATTTAAAAATAATGAGTTGATGTCAAAATACTATTTACCTTAACCATCATTGGTTATACCTCATTACACACTAACACTCTTTATATGTCATAGAAGAAAAAAAACACACACATGAAAACAGTTGATACTAATAATTAAATTAATTAATTATAGTGTTCATTTAGGCATTGCGGATGGGTATTCCTCTCCAGTGCAAAGCAGTTAATGTCCATAATTATCAGTGCAGAATTATACTCAGTCATTTTCTACTCACAGTATATCCACCGAAGTTGGCTGGCGAATGGTTCTAATCCATAATCCAAGAATAGAATTATACATAAGCACATATTCTCTCCATGAGACTGAATTTAAGAATACTCTGTTGCCATTTGGGCTGTGATCCAATTGAAATTGATGCCTAGGTCTATCATACTTTCAGGAGATGCAACTTAAGCTCTGCAGAAGGTTCTTCCCTATCTCATCTTATCGATGAAAAGATGACGACTGTCCAACAGCTCGGTTTATGTTAACCGTTTCCCAATTTAGTTCAAAAGGCTTTGTCACACACCCGGTTCATGTTGATAGGCCATCCCACACTTGATGATGGGACAGTTAGGCCGACATGGGACCAGCATAGAGTTCTGATTCATTCCATTTCTGTGTAGAACATACCATGGTGAGTCATTCATTGGGTTTCATCTGAAGATTCTGCTGCAGACATGGAACTGAAGAATATTACTCCACCACATATCCAGTTATGCAAGCCATCAGGTGATTCCTGTGGTTGCAGGCGTAGAGGCATTTACTCCGCTGGCTGCTTTCATATGGTCTTTTTTTTATGTGTTCAGGTTTGGGAACCTTGAGGTACTCTGGTGTAGGTATGGTTTTCAGTTGGCACCTTGGTTGTATTGGTTCAATGTCTTCTTCCCATTTGTTTGAGTTGGTGTTCATAGCTAGAACTTGGTGTTGCATGGCTGGAACCTTCTGTTTGACTTTTGCAGCTGTGAGATGTTCTTTCGAAGACCTATCCATTGTGGATATTAACTTGGTAATCCAACCAACAGTTGAAGGTTACTCACTGTTGTTAGTTTTAGTAACTTGCTAGAAGGATTGTCCCAGTTTCACTGACTTGGTTGAATGATGAGGCCATAGGTGATACTTCTCAGAAGTAAAGCAGACGATACACTGTTGTCAGTACTCTGTTGATCTTCATCTTTGTAGATTATTAGATCTTGAAGTCCATCCTGGATCTTCCTACGAAAATAGGACATAATCACTCACCCAATCAGTTATCTTCAACTTTTCTGTTGCTCGCTATGGAGCTATTGAGCGCCGCAGTAAACATTGAGGTATTGCTAGATCCAGACTATGGTTTGGACATTCACTTTATGGCTGTTGACCCAGGATCCAGTGTTAGTGATATAGTCCCAGCAAATTCAACCACCACCTGCTTCTCTTCTACAGAAAAGGGATGACAAAGAATACAACACTAGCATTAACCTGTGTTATGATAAAAGGTTTACAACACAATTACAAACACAAATACAAAACAACAAGGGGAGAAGGGGAAAGGAGTGGGTGTCCATGTTCCACTGTCCCTCATTGCTGAGTAGAGCCATTCTGACCCTTCCTAGTGAGTAAGGTATTTTCTCACTTATATTTTGTTCTGTTGTTACTGGGACTATTGGATGGGTGAAGTCATTCTGTCCATCCAACATGTTGATATTGTCTCTCTCATTACTTGAAGAGAATAGCCTATACAGAATCCCTGTGGTTTCTAATGCCGCGTCTTCATTTCGGCACTATAATCATCACTAGGTCAAGACTATTCACCATTGGCTTCTTAAGTACTGACATACATATGTATTCTTACATCAACATCCTCTAATCCCAAGGTGCAACATTAAAATGTATATTCCCACAGTAAAAAGTAACAATCAGAACAAAGAAAATTCTCATACCAAAAAAAAAAACATACATGTACATTTCTCTGATATTAAGTACATGATAATCATACATAATAATCATAATGATGATGCAGGGAGCCTAGGTTTTTGAATTATCTTCATGAACTAAAACATCCATTGTTTTCCCCCCACTGCGTACAGCACATGAGGATAGTAATCGCTGTGATATGTTTTGCCAATGACTGCTATTATTCGGAGGGTATTCATAAGAATAACTTATGCCACATGGTCCAGTCTTCTGAATATTGCAAGCAATTTATTCACATCAATCTTCGCTTCTGTTTCTACTACGGTGAGGCGATGCGGAGTGAATCCTATCCGAACATGCATTTACATCACGCGTTTAATTGTTCATGAATTTATATTCAAACATGGCCTGTCCCTAACACTATTTTATGAAATGATTATATGTTCCCCCTCATATGGAGTGGTTACTAATCTGTTAACAAAAGAATGGTACTAAAATTTAGCACTATATTTCCAAGTTACAGATTATAATGTGGCAAAATATTTTATCCCCAGACTAAGTAAGAGTCAGGAATATGCGTAATCCTTTGTATGTCCCCGCATGGATAAAACACCTTTCTATAGTACATAGATTATTTGCAGATTTCTAAGCATAAATAGTGAGATATTGTTCACCGTGCCTAGAAGTTTTAACATAGGAATATGAAATTGACAGACACTAGTTCTTTACTATGAAGCATGAATCAGGGTCTGCTCCTACATTGAGAAAATCTCTAGAATGTGTTTCAGACATGAGAGTTGATACTTTACAGTACACATAATATTCATAGATTATAGCACTACTAGTGAGATATAAGTTCATAATGCCTATACAAGATATTAACATATAGATTTGAAATTGTAAGACATAGGAAAAATTACAGCGTGGCGCCCACATGTGTTTCCTTAGTAAACATCATCCAGCCTGGTTTAAGAGAATTGTAACTAATTCTTAATTAAACATACTGGTTTATGTAATACATAAATATATCTTAATAAAGTAGATAACATACCAATAGCTTGAATAGAATCATGTTTTTAAGGCAAACTACCTTCTCCCCGAAGGGAAAGGTCGACTTTCTTGTGTGTTCTCTTGACTAGAAATGGCCGCTTCAGTCTTTGTTTTCCCCCTCGCCAGGATTGGCCAGATAAGGGAGAGAAAACAAGCCAAAATAAATTTAGCTGTGCCACGGTCAGTCTATCGCTGTTTTATTTTCTCCTACATTAATTAAGTTACTTAAACAGTAATTGTAAGGGTTTGTTTATTTGTAAGGGAGTCCATAAATAGGAAAGGGTAAGGACGTTTTATTATACCACACGCCTCCCCAATTTAAGACATTTATTTCTTTCAGAAATTAAATGGTCGAGTAGTACTCTACAATTTCCGTCTTTACATTGACTCCCCTAGTATCCATCCCTTATTACTTTACTACATTTCTTTCCTATATTAAAATCTACCAGAGCCACGCCCATTTTCTTCTAGTCACGACAACTGGCATAACCCTAATGGATTATTTCTCTTTTAGTGAAAGAGTGTAGCACCCTCTCCACTGTTGTCAGCTATTGTTTGAAATATGAGTGGTTATCTGATAATTTGTTACTTTCAAGTACTAGTTTGTCTGCATCAAACCGACTTTTTGAAGCAATTGAAATATCATCATTAAGCTTGATTTCTCTCTCATTAGATTATCAATCTTGAGATTATGTTAAAACCGACGGTTAATTCTGCGTCTACTGATAGCATATTAAACTCGCCCGTCTCCCTGTAAGTTAGACGTTTGTTTTAACTATAGATCTGATATTTAAAGGAAGCTAAATATGGTTCCTGTTGAATACATTTTCATCCAATACATCATGTGTTTGGGTTATTAGTCGAGTTATGGGATTTTCCGATCAGTTTTGATAACTACTGATTAGAGTGGTGTCCCTTTCTCTTGCGGGTTTTTCCCGAGAATCTCGTCTAACATGTAAACAAGGTCCAACTTTTCTAGATTTCCGTTCTGAACCGACTATTCCGGGGAACATGAATCTATCAGAAACGAAGTAATTCTTAGCTTACTCTCTCTCTCTCTCTCTGCTTTTCCTTCTAACCTAGATCTATTTTACGCTAGAATCCTTATTAGTAATTCTAACTTGATGTGTTTGAGTTTCACTCTGTATTTGTTGCTTTGGTGTTGAATTACGAGCAATTGTGCGTCGCTTGGCGTACATTGATCGTCGTCTGCCTCCCTCCAGGTTTTAGACTATTTTCAACTTAGCAACATACATTGTTATGTAGGTTCAGACGTATTGTCTCCTACCATATATAATCAGTTCAGTGAGAAGTTAAAAGCCCCTTTTTGTGATTCCTTTGATAGTCTTCCAGACAATCAAGTTGCTGGTTCACTTTCCAGTTATGGATGTGGATTACTAGTCTTAGTAAAATTACTGTTACATATGTATATCCCTCTCATACTGGCGTCTCCTGAGTTGTGTCCTCAGGATAACAGGTAAGGTACTCTTAATGTTTCTCTCCAGTTTTGTTTTCATCCGTTTAATACGTGGAAACTCTGGATTTATTTAGATTGACTAAGGTCTATCTTTGAACTGTTATATAATTTACTAGCTGGATTCCTGATTGAAATTCCTAATCTAGTAAATATCAAGCAATTCTTCAGCTATCTGCTCCAATTTGCTTGGTTTTTACACAGCTATATTCCATTTTTCTAGCATGGGTTCACTGTATAAGTTTTAGGCGTTTCCTCTGTCTTTACGTCAAAGGGTTCGTCCTATCTATAAACAGCATCTATTTTAAGAGTTGTTTATTTAATTGTTGCTTTTTACTGATTCGTATCAGTTATTTAAGCTAATCTCTGTTAGTCTGGATCTGCTTTCACATATTTAATGCTGGCATATAATCCTAGTCAGAACTGAGATGTAGAAATCTGTTTCGTCTTGCGACTGATTTCTGATTAATCTACCTTTTAGTAGGCTTCGAGCATTATCTAGAATTTAGTTACTCTGTTAGTTTTAAAGAAAATACAATTGAGTCGCGCGCCTCTATTGTACCCTTTATTGCTCTTTTTAATTCTTCCCTTATGAGAATATTAATTTTAGTTAGGCAATTACTGAAATAACTTTACGTAAGCTAATCGCTAACTAAAAGCTGTTTCATTCCTCTTTTTGATGAGGACTACTCATAGTGAACATTTCACTTAGTGAGGTTAAACTGTAAATTTCAAAGTTAAGGAGCCAATATCTGAAATGTTCAGTCTCTTACTAGAGATTGGCACAGATTTTTTCCGGTATCTCCTGAAGTTTATTTGAAATTCCAATTTCTTAAGTTAATTCTTTAATTATACCTTTTACATACCTATACGGTCTGTTTCCGCTACCATTAATAATGGAATCGGGGTGGATAATTTAAAGAAATACCTTATATTCTGTTGGATCTTTAAGTGAGTTGATCAGGCTCCCTTAAATCACCAGATGAATATTTTGGTTGACCCTATTTATTAACATATGGGCCATCTGAGTTAGTTCTTACTACTACTCATATCACCGGTGGAGTAGAATAAGTGTCGGTATGGCTTTTCTTCCTAAGTATCCATCAGTTATTCACTTTACTTTACTACCGGTGTTATAGAACATGTTATGTTATATGAAAAAAAGGATTAAATTAGGGTGCCCCTAAATACTGCAAATTCTTACAATATTCCTTCCCTTCCATTAATCATGTCTACATTTTTGCAAGTGGTGGTTTTGGCCTTACCATTAGTTCATTTACTTTAGTTACTGCTATTTTCCCCTGGTTTAATTCATCTCTCAGGTATTATTTACTGTACTACTGAATCATTTGTTGATTAAATTTTTCCCTTAAAAAATTTTTTTTTCGGATTTTTAACTTATCTGTCCTAATTATCTATAAAATTGTCTATCACTCTCTGCTGCCTTGGTAACTTTTCAATATTACATGAATTATACAAGCAGATCAAGCATGAAAATACAATGATAATCAATGACAAAATAGTTAATTAACACATGATTCATATGTAGGAACATAAACCTTATGGATACATAATATAGTAGTGTGTTCATGAGTACACCACTTTTAAACCATTTAAAGAGAATACCAGAGTAGCAGAACCATACCTCAAACATCAAATGGGACTGACTATGAATTCTAAACATTCACTGAATTACCTATCTTATGTGAGTTTACCATCCCAGAGACCTTACTACTGGAGGTTCATTCCCATCAATAAGATATAAAATATGAGTTTTAAAAAAAAAATCTCATACCCAACAACCAACTACCTGATGCATCTGCCAGAATCAAGATATTACCTGTGAACAGTTTTGTACCAAAAAAAAACTTATATTTATCTGAGCCATTATGGGTTCATATAACACTTGACTCAGCTCATACTAATGAGTGATTAGGTCTGTTACTAACACTATAACATTCTGAAGTGACTTGGTTTACCTGCGAGAGGTTTTCCCTGAATTCATATACCCACAATAATACACCAATTGTGATGTTTACCATGAGTTTTAAATTCACGGACGTTGCCCACACATGTGGGATGTGGATTTTAATTCCTGAGAATGATTCGTTAAAATGTCTAGGGGGTATTATTGATTCTCTGGTCACTGGTCAGAATGCAGGGTGATCAGGGATATTTACCACAAATCCCAGGAGAAAAGAGTTCAATCCTTGAAACAGTGGCATCTGTGTGTAGGTTTCCCTTCCCACTTCATCACCCTTTAAATTAACTATAGATGCTAGAAGGAGATTGATTGCTCACAACATATAAACAACCACTTATTGGACACCACATTTACTTGATGTACACACCACTTTTGGACAAACAGTTCAGGTATTAACTCAAGATCTGCAATTACATATATAGATGTGTAATAAACACTATGCATTTTCAGACAGGCATGGGAATGATATGCAGTATTACAACATAGTACCCAGTGACCCCAGAAAAAAACCAGGTTATTACAAACAACACAACAACCACAAATTGGTTCTGCTTACTCGACTCATTGTACCTAGATAAAATCACATTGGTCTAGGTGCAGAAACCCAACATATATATTTTTGTTTCTGACTCCATGTACAATTATCATATTTAAAAATAATGAGTTGATGTCAAAATACTATTTACCTTAACCATCATTGGTTATACCTCATTACACACTAACACTCTTTATATGTCATAGAAGAAAAAAACACACACATGAAAACAGTTGATACTAATAATTAAATTAATTAATTATAGTGTTCATTTAGGCATTGCGGATGGGTATTCCTCTCCAGTGCAAAGCAGTTAATGTCCATAATTATCAGTGCAGAATTATACTCAGTCATTTTCTACTCACAGTATATCCACCGAAGTTGGCTGGCGAATGGTTCTAATCCATAATCCAAGAATAGAATTATACATAAGCACATATTCTCTCCATGAGACTGAATTTAAGAATACTCTGTTGCCATTTGGGCTGTGATCCAATTGAAATTTATGCCTAGGTCTATCATACTTTCAGGAGATGCAACTTAAGCTCTGCAGAAGGTTCTTCCCTATCTCATCTTATCGATGAAAAGATGACGACTGTCCAACAGCTCGGTTTATGTTAACCGTTTCCCAATTTAGTTCAAAAGGCTTTGTCACACACCCGGTTCATGTTGATAGGCCATCCCACACTTGATGATGGGGCAGTTAGGCCGACATGGGACCAGCAGAGTTCTGATTCATTCCATTTCTGTGTAGAACATACCATGGTGAGTCATTCATTGGGTTTCATCTGAAGATTCTGCTGCAGACATGGAACTGAAGAATATTACTCCACCACATATCCAGTTATGCAAGCCATCAGGTGATTCCTGTGGTTGCAGGCGTAGAGGCATTTACTCCGCTAGCTGCTTTCATATGGTCTTTTTTTTTTTATGTGTTCAGGTTTGGGAACCTTGAGGTACTCTGGTGTAGGTATGGTTTTCAGTTGGCACCTTGGTTGTATTGGTTCAATGTCTTCTTCCCATTTGTTTGAGTTGGTGTTCATAGCTAGAACTTGGTGTTGCATGGCTGGAACCTTCTGTTTGACTTTTGCAGCTGTGAGATGTTCTTTCGAAGACCTATCCATTGTGGATATTAACTTGGTAATCCAACCAACAGTTGAAGGTTACTCACTGTTGTTAGTTTTAGTAACTTGCTAGAAGGATTGTCCCAGTTTCACTGACTTGGTTGAATGATGAGGCCATAGGTGATACTTCTCAGAAGTAAAGCAGACGATACACTGTTGTCAGTACTCTGTTGATCTTCATCTTTGTAGATTATTAGATCTTGAAGTCCATCCTGGATCTTCCTACGAAAATAGGACATAATCACTCACCCAATCAGTTATCTTCAACTTTTCTGTTGCTCGCTATGGAGCTATTGAGCGCCGCAGTAAACATTGAGGTATTGCTAGATCCAGACTATGGTTTGGACATTCACTTTATGGCTGTTGACCCAGGATCCAGTGTCAGTGATATAGTCCCACCAAATTCAACCACCACCTGCTTCTCTTCTACAGAAAAGGGATGACAAAGAATACAACACTAGCATTAACCTGTGTTATGATAAAAGGTTTACAACACAATTACAAACACAAATACAAAACAACAAGGGGAGAAGGGGAAAGGAGTGGGTGTCCATGTTCCACTGTCCCTCATTGCTGAGTAGAGCCATTCTGACCCTTCCTAGTGAGTAAGGTATTTTCTCACTTATATTTTGTTCTGTTGTTACTGGGACTATTGGATGGGTGAAGTCATTCTGTCCATCCAACATGTTGATATTGTCTCTCTCATTACTTGAAGAGAATAGCCTATACAGAATCCCTGTGGTTTCTAATGCCGCGTCTTCATTTCGGCACTATAATCATCACTAGGTCAAGACTATTCACCATTGGCTTCTTAAGTACTGACATACATATGTATTCTTACATCAACATCCTCTAATCCCAAGGTGCAACATTAAAATGTATATTCCCACAGTAAAAAGTAACAATCAGAACAAAGAAAATTCTCATACCAAAAAAAAAAAACATACATGTACATTTCTCTGATATTAAGTACATGATAATCATACATAATAATCATAATGATGATGCAGGGAGCCTAGGTTTTTGAATTATCTTCATGAACTAAAACATCCATTGTTTTCCCCCCACTGCGTACAGCACATGAGGATAGTAATCGCTGTGATATGTTTTGCCAATGACTGCTATTATTCGGAGGGTATTTATAAGAATAACTTATGCCACATGGTCCAGTCTTCTGAATATTGCAAGCAATTTATTCACATCAATCTTCGCTTCTGTTTCTACTACGGTGAGGTGATGCGGAGTGAATCATATCCGAACATGCATTTACATCACGCGTTTAATTGTTCATGAATTTATATTCAAACATGGCCTGTCCCTAACACTATTTTATGAAATGATTATATGTTCCCCCTCATATGGAGTGGTTACTAATCTGTTAACAAAAGAATGGTACTAAAATTTAGCACTATATTTCCAAGTTACAGATTATAATGTGGCAAAATATTTTATCCCCAGACTAAGTAAGAGTCAGGAATATGCGTAATCCTTTGTATGTCCCCGCATGGATAAAACACCTTTCTATAGTACATAGATTATTTGCAGATTTCTAAGCATAAATAGTGAGATATTGTTCACCGTGCCTAGAAGTTTTAACATAGGAATATGAAATTGACAGACACTAGTTCTTTACTATGAAGCATGAATCAGGGTCTGCTCCTACATTGAGAAAATCTCTAGAATGTGTTTCAGACATGAGAGTTGATACTTTACAGTACACATAATATTCATAGATTATAGCACTACTAGTGAGATATAAGTTCATAATGCCTATACAAGATATTAACATATAGATTTGAAATTGTAAGACATAGGAAAAATTACAGCGTGGCGCCCACATGTGTTTCCTTAGTAAACATCATCCAGCCTGGTTTAAGAGAATTGTAACTAATTCTTAATTAAACATACTGGTTTATGTAATACATAAATATATCTTAATAAAGTAGATAACATACCAATAGCTTGAATAGAATCATGTTTTTAAGGCAAACTACCTTCTCCCCGAAGGGAAAGGTCGACTTTCTTGGGTGTTCTCTTGACTAGAAATGGCCGCTTCAGTCTTTGTTTTCCCCCTCGCCAGGATTGGCCAGATAAGGGAGAGAAAACAAGCCAAAATAAATTTAGCTGTGCCACGGTCAGTCTATCGCTGTTTTATTTTCTCCTACATTAATTAAGTTACTTAAACAGTAATTGTAAGGGTTTGTTTATTTGTAAGGGAGTCCATAAATAGGAAAGGGTAAGGACGTTTTATTATACCACAGTTGTAGACTCACAGTCATCACTTGGTTCTCGCCGTAGATCATTCAGTGTATCAGTCTGTCCATGGCTCGTCCGCAATATCATCTTTTCTATCAAACAGAAAGCAAGTAGTATCACATAATAAATGTCTGTCTCATACCACTACCTTCAATATTGGAGTACCGCAAGGCTCTATTCTTGGCCCTCTATTGTTTGCCATATATATTAACGATCTACCTTTGCATCTTTCGTCGTCCTGCGATCTATTTGCAGACGACTGTACAGTGTACACAAATGCTGAAAACTGTATTTTATTGGAGTCGTCTTTACAACAAGAATTAAATAATGTAGTTAGGTGGAGCTATTCAAACCGTATGCAAATTAACATCACTAAAACAAAATCAATGTTATTAACAACCAGACAAAGACTTCAAACTCTAAGCTCACACACATCACTTCAACTTCACATCGATAACATGCCAGTAGAAAGTGTAATTGAGCACAAAACATTAGGCATAATCATTGATAGAAACCTAACCTTTAATTCCCACGTTCAAGCGCTTATTAAACAAACAGCGAAAAAAGTCTACCAACTCGCCAAAATTAAAAACTTCCTTGATGAGGACACAAGGAAACTATTCTATACTTCTCATATACAGACACACTTTGACTACTGCTCTACAATCTGGGACGGTTGTTCTAATTCAAACACCAAGCGACTTTACTCACTCCAGAAACGGGCCATGAGTCTAATTTATAACAAACATTTATCTGACAATCCTAGCCTGTATAAACGCCTTCAGTTACTACCACTCCGCAAACGCCTGCTTTTCAATAAAGCTAAACTAATTCACAAAATCCTGCATCGGAATGCCCCAAATTACCTTTGGCCATTGTTTAAATATAATGCTAGACACAGTAAACGTTTAAATATATTACACATTCCGAAGCCTAGGATTGACTTATACAAAACAAGCTTAACGTACTCTGCAGCTCAGCTGTGGAACAATCTTCCACAAGAAATCAAAGACATCACCAATCCCTATTCATATAATCGCAAATTACTCGAACACTATCTCAGTACGGATTATCTTCCCCCTTAATAATAGAGATAATAATAATAATAACAAAACCCTAGTATAACAGCCAGTCCCCTTTTGGTAGGCCAGTATATTCCACATGGCTAATAACAAGTGTCAGACCATTATCTAATTTTACTGTGTCGTGTAGTTTTGATGTTCGCAATTTGCCCATGCCTTTATACTGCATATCTTTTATATTGTTGCTGTTCTCTGTTAGCCTTGAATGATGTGTGAATGAAATAATGTATGAAAGAGAGTGATAGAAGGGCAGAATGTTAGACGGGCCTGCGTGCCCAATTCTTAACCCTTTGAAAATAAAGTTTGTTCGTTCGTTCGTTCGTTCGTTCGTTCCACAGTAGCCTTACCTGCAAGAATGTCAGCCTGCTCATTTCCTTGTACACACGCATGTCCTGTAGTGTCGTTCCTAAATAATGTAGCAGAGTCACTCACCGTAAGTCCACCATGATCAAATCCATATTCATGTGTCCAAAAGTCTGTCAACGAGTGTATATAAATAACGTGTTTTCCTTTTTGAGCGATGTTAACGGTTTTGAGATGAAAAGGTTACCGACTCAGTTCGTAAACCGGCATACCACATTCGAAACACAGCTGCGGGAGATTTATCCTTGCGTTTGTTTTCATACATTGATATGAGTGATGGTCGTTCAGAAAGTAATGGCAAACTGCAAAACATAAACTTGCCAAGAAACCACAAACAGGCAAAAATGCTGGAGTTGGCTGTAGCGTTCTGTAAAAAAAAAATATGCAACTAACTTTTTAAAACGGCATAATATTACTTTAATAACAACCCCAGCTGCAGGGCTTATGCCAGCGGTCTGTACTGGCTTGAGCATGCGGAAGCCGAGAGAACTATACAGCTGGTGATACAAGATTGTTGTCAAAGAGGGGACAGATGTGACGGAAACAAAACTTCCTCAAAATCTGTTTTCTGTTGCCCATACTCTGTTTGTACTAAAGAACAAACATGTATCAGTAACTACTAAGAAAGCACTTTACAACACAATCTTCCTACCAACTCTATGCTACCAATGCCAAACCTGGACAATGACAGAAAAAGAGAAAAGAAACATCACAACAACAGAAATGAGATTCCTGAGAAAAATACTCAATGTATCAAGAAGAGATAAGATCAGAAATGAAGAAATCAGGACTAAAGTGGGGGTTAAAGCAGCACTAGATTTTATTAGAAAGCAGCAAGTCAAATGGTTTGGCCATGCAAGTAGGTTACCAGTCAACAGCATACCACAACAAGCAATGATGTACAGACCAGATGGAAACAGAAGAAGAGGCCGACCACGTAAACGTTGGACGGAGGGAATAGCAGAGTCCATGGGAATATCGATATATGAAGCCCATAATCGGGCACTCTCACGAAGTTTATACTTCACCTCGACACCGCAAGGTGCAAGAGGAACATGATGAGATGAGATGAGATGAGACTCTGTTAGTTTGCACCAGATCACACATTCTTGCCTTCAGTGTTTAAAACAGTTCGTTTTGAAGTGATGTGAAAATATGAATCAATTTAAAAGAATGACTTGATTCCAGTTGATTAAAAGTTAAATTTGTTATGGTCGTAGACTGTTCTTATTCACTCGGGGTACCAGTGAAAATCGATATTCCACGGGTCACATTTGGGCCGCTTGTCGTAGGCTGCCGACGTCTGCCCTAAAGTACATCTTTGCCTGGAGCATCTGGCACCTATCGTATATAGACTGTAAAGCAATTATTTGCTACATGCACACGATAGGCGTGTCTCTTGTACAACAAGCAAATAAACCCTCATAGTCTAATGTTGCAAGCGTTCCAGTTTCTCATGCGAGATAGCGAAATATTATAGCACATGATGATGATGCCCGTTTTACTGTGTATACATTCATTCTAGTGCTCTAGCTAGTTAACTCCTTAAGTCCTAACCATGTTGCATTAATCAACTCAAACCCTAACCGTTACTGTAACTCCCGAGCCACGCCTCTAATTGCCTTAAGGTAGCTTTGTCCAGGCTAGTTTTACTGCAGCTCAGGTCAAGAGAAGCAAGTGGGGTCAAGCATCGGGGTCAAAGAATAGTCCAGAATTTTCATTCAGGAAATCAGCCACCTACGTCATTATGACGTTATTTTTCATTTGTCATTCCTTATAAGGGTTAAAATATTACTGGGATTTCCTCACTTACAGTCACGTGATCAGGAAACCCGCTTTCTGTTACTAAAAACAACCTATTCCCTTATCATGAAGATATTAAATATGCACATTAATAGACATATTGGCTTTATTAAGCTAAAAATATGGAATTTTATAGTGCGATCCGAATAAATAATTGATTATATGTGAGTTAAATACGCATTTAATTGTAAATAAACTGTAAATATTTGGCGTATGAATACAATTGAGAATCGATATCTGGTGTGAGTGATTTGTGTTCCGTGTCACTAAGAGATTTTATAATGGCGTCGTCGGTTGATTCTCTGCTTGTGATGTTTTAAAGCTTGGAAGGGCGGCTGTGTCATCCCTTCCTAGGTTTAAAACAAGATCCACACATCGACTGGATTGTCACGATTGAATCTAACCAAAGTCTTACACCGATTTTCACTGTTTGTGTGTGGCGTTAGCCTGCAAAAGATTTACTGGACCCGACGTAGAAAGAAAGAAGACAAAAGAGCAGGTCGTTTGGTGAGTCATCATTGCAGCTTTCAAGTGATCGCCACCCGTTAGATGATCTAATAACAGTTTTATTAACACCGTTAAACTTACAAAATGCTTCTGTGAGCCGTTTAAGATACGTTTTAGTGGAAAGGGTGGACTCGTTCCAGAGCTAAGAGTAGCGTGCTCACAGCCCATTGCTGCCGATTTCATCATAATCATTTTGAAGCAAGCCGGATAATAAATAACTGCGTCTTTCTTTATGTAGACAAACTTTCAGTATGTTGGGACACGTTTCGCCAAAAATGTTGAACTTGTAGATTCTAGAACTATTCGTGACAATAAAAAATGTGCATACAGGTTCTGTAGACTGGACACGGTGGTTTAAATACTGTGAATTATTTCAGACTCTTATGTAATAATTGTGTAACACTTGAAAACCGTTAATCAAAATGGCGCGTGTGAAATGCAATCACAGATCTGCTAATGTTTTCGTCAGTAGTCCTTGCGATGAGCATCTGTAACTGTTAAATCTTTATATTCGCACAATATTATAATCATGGCAATAAAACTACAACTACCTCTTTCAGACTTAAAGTCAAACAATAACCAGGACTTGTGATTTTGACTTGAGGAAAAAAAACGTTTCTCGTTTAAACGGCAGCATTTTTGTTTTTCTGATAATTGCAATATCACTGGTGCTATATGTTGTATATATAAATTTGTTGTAGATAATATAAAAAAATATTGTTGAATATCCAACTGTGATTCCTGAATTCCCGACCAGTTCATCTCAAGTTTCATCAATTGTGTAGGTCTGCGTTGTCCGATTTTTATCATTCTAATTATTCATAGTTAATTCTATGCACCACCAGCTTCTACGGCCACGACTGCAGATAAGTCATGGGCCCAAGAAGAAAGAGGAATACGAACAACCACCAAACTTAGGAGCATTATCGCCAGATTTGCAACCATGTTCACCACCTACATTCTGTACAACTGAAAGTGGAGTGGATGCACCTGCAGAGCAATTTCTGCAGATAGGAAAATATATTATTCGTCAGTTATCTCCATCAGTGGAAACTTGTACTGCTGTTGATAGGACTACAGGAGTGGACTATTTGTGTAAGGTATGTGAATATCCAGTTTTGTCAACATTTGTCTTTTATATTTGATTTATTTAATTTAATGTTTGAAGCTGTGTTTGGCACAGTATGTAAAACTTTGGTTTACCAGCACAGGAGTCTGGAGTTCAATCCTCAGTTGTGACTTTTGTGCAGGCAGTTCTGAAGCTGACCCAGCCTCAGCTGGGTGTTAGAAATTTCTCTGGGAAGAAAAGGTAATGAGTAAGTGAGCAGGTCACCTCACTACAAAATGGTGTTACCTTAGTAAAAGTCCTATACCTTTTCACTTTTACAGAAAATAGATGCCATTCTCTATTTTATATTAAACTGATAAACTTATTTTCTCTTTTCCTCCTGAGTCAAAAAATGTCAGTTTCTCTTGAGTCATAAGAAACTGCTACTTTCTTGAGTCACATCAAATAATGCCTTTTTTTCAGTCACTACAAACAGTGAATTTGTTGAGTCACAAAAAATAATGACTTTCTACAGTCACAACAAACTGACTTTCTTAAGTCATAACAAATGGCTTTCCACATCACAAGAGTATTGGGTGACTTTTTACAGTCACAACAAAAAATGACTTTTCTTCAGTCACAACAAACAGTGACTTTTTTCAATCACAACAAATAATAACTTTATTCAGTCACAATAAACAGTGACTTTCTTCAGTCACAACAAACAGTGACTTTTTTCAATACAACAAATAATAACTTTCTTCAGTAACAACAAACAGTGACTTTTTTCAATACAACAAATAACTTTCTTCAGTCACAACAAACAGTGACTTTCTAGAATGAAGCAAAACATTTTCTTGAGTCATAACAAACAGTTGCTTGAGTCACAACACACAATTACTTGAGTCATAACATAGTTACTTGAGTCACAACATAGTTACTTGAGTTACAACATACAATTACTTGAGCTACAACATAGTTACTTCAGTCATGACATACAGTTAAACTCACAACTTAGTTACTTGAGTCACAACATAGTTACTTCAGTCACAACAAACATTTTCTTGAGTCACAAAAACATTACTTTGAGTTACAACAAACATGTATTTTCTTCAGTCACAACAAGCAGTTACCTTCTTCAGTCACAACAAGCAGTTACCTTCCTGAGTCACAACAAACAATTAACTTCCTGAGTCACAACAAACAATTAACTTCCTGAGTCACAACAAACAGTTAACTTCCTGGTCACAACAAACAGTTAACTTCCTGAGTCACAACAAACAGTTAACTTCCTGATTCATAAGAAAGTGGTTCCTTGGGTATAGTTTAGTTTAGATTATAGTGTTGCTAACTGCTATACCCTAAATAATGTTCTTGCTGAACTCCATACACCTACCCCCCCCCCCCCCCCTCTCTCTCTCTCTCTCTCTCTCTCTCTCTCTCTCTCGCTCTATTAGGTCAGTAATCTCTGTCATGTCAGCAATCTCTCTCTCTCTCTCTCTCTCTCTCTCTCTCTCTCTCTCTCTCTCTCTCTCTGTGTAAAGGTAATCTCTCAGTAATCTATCTGTCAGGTCAGTAGTCACCTGTCTGTCAGGTCAGTAATCTATCTGTCAGGTCAGTAATCTTTCTGTCAGGTCACAAGTCTTTCTGTCAGGTCAGTAATATTTCTGTCAGGTCACAAGTCTTTCTATCAGGTCAATAATCTTTCTGTCAAGTCAGTAATATTTCTGTCAGGTCAGTAATCTTTGTCAAGTCAGTAATCTTTCTGTCAGGCCAGTAATCTATCATTCAGGTCAGTAATCTTCAAGTCAGTTGTCATCTATCTTGTCAGGTCACTAATCTATCTGTCAAATCAGTTGTCACCTGACTGTCAGTCATCTATCTGTCGGGTCAGTAGTCAATTTCCTAACTACACTATGTTTGCTATTTCATCTGTTTTTGAGGTCTCTGAAAGCAGTGCTAACTAATGTTGAGGCCTCTGAAATCTAATGCTAACTAATGTTTAGGTATTTGAAAACAGTGTTAACTAATGTTGAGGTCTCTGAAAGCAATTGTAACTAATGTTAAGGTATCTAACTAATGTTGAGGTCTCTTAAAGCAGTGTTAACTAATGTTGAGGTCTCTGAAAGCAGTATTAACCTAATGTTGAGGTCTCTGAAAGCAGTGTTAACCTAATGTTGAGGTCTCTAAAAACTGTTAATTAGTGTTGAGGTCTCTGAAAGCAGTGTTAACTAATGTGGCGGTCTCTGAAAGCAGTGTTAACTAATGCTGAGGTCTCTGAAAGCAGTAGTAACTAATTTTGAGGTCTCTGAAAGCAATGTTAACTAATGCTTAGGTCTCTGAAAGCAGTTTTAACTAATGTAGGGGTCTCTGAAAGCAGTGTTAACTAATTTTGAGGTCTCTGAAAGCAGTGTTAACTAATGCTGAGGTCTCTGAAAGCAGTGTTAACTAGTGTTGAGGTCTCTGAAAGCAGTATTAACCTAATGTTGAGGTCTCTGAAAGCAGTGTTAACCTAATGTTGAGGTCTCTAAAAACTGTTAATTAGTGTTGAGGTCTCTGAAAGCAGTGTTAACTAATGTGGCGGTCTCTGAAAGCAGTGTTAACTAATGCTGAGGTCTCTGAAAGCAGTAGTAACTAATTTTGAGGTCTCTGAAAGCAATGTTAACTAATGCTTAGGTCTCTGAAAGCAGTTTTAACTAATGTAGGGGTCTCTGAAAGCAGTGTTAACTAATTTTGAGGTCTCTGAAAGCAGTGTTAACTAATGCTGAGGTCTCTGAAAGCAGTGTTAACTAGTGTTGAGGTCTCTGAAAGCAGTGTTAAGTATTGTTATTGTGTTGCTTGCTACTTTGTTTATTCAGACAGTCATCTACCCACTTTATTCTGAGATGTTGTGTATGCAAACAGTCACCTTTCCTCTTCTGTCCTAAAATGTAGACATAAACCTCTCATAAACCTACACAAATTAAGGAGTTCAGTTGTGTTGGTATAATTAATTTGAGATGTTTTGTTGCTCATGTGATGCTTAATTTTATTAATTTCTTTGCCAATCACTGGAAGCATGGTATCTGTGAGAACATAGATAGGGGATGTATATGTGTGGCATTGAAGAAGACTTGTATTTGTCATTCTTATGGAATCTAATTGTTGATAATTTTGTCCTTAATTACTGCTTTTTACTTGGCTTCAAATTTGTCTGTAAAGCAAAGGTAATTTATAGTTCTTCGGCAAGGTAGTATTGTGAGTTTGGGGTAGGGAGGGGTAGAGTGCGGATGTGAATAACCCTGCATCTCTAGCTGAATGTCTGTTTCTGTAAGTCAGAAGGATGGATTGACATGAATGTAGCCCTATTACAGTAACTCACATTGTATTTGTTACAGTGAGCCTTCATAAACTAAATACCATAGGCTATATAATTGGGGATAATAATAGACCCATAGTTTTCCGTGCCCAAAAATCATATGTGGACTTCTAATGTGTTCACATAGTTATCCCGAGTACCTTTTATTACCGACAACCCTGGCACCTGTTTCGCGAGGCTGGGTCTACTCGGAAGGTATAATGGTAAAGAAAAAAGTGCAACACTGTCTCTCAGGGAATTGAACTCGCAGCCACTGCGTTGATAGGCTCGTGTAGAAACCGCGGCTTTCCTGACATGCATATTGCCTTAGTTTCTGTCAAACCGCTGGCTTTAAAATAACAAAGCGCAAGCCTAGCTGTAATATTTCTAGGCCGTTAATGAAAGTGTCCATTTTTAGAATACACACGAACATGTCATAAAGGTCGGTTTATTTTAGTAAAGGGAGTGTATGTAAATGGAAGGGTAAGGGTGATGTGTCCACGGGCCTGGATGCCGTCAGCGTGTTCCGTTTACCGGACTGATAGCCCGCCCTACTTCCGTCATGCTGACGTTATTGCGCAGTACATCGTTCTGTGCTGTTGCCTGGTTCGATTTTTCTCTTCTCTGTCGACGTCAGCGCTGGTTCTTTCTTGAGGTATTGATTTGGTTGCTGATGCTTGGCACGATGGAAGTAAAATGCAGCGTGGTTGGGAGGAATTTAACCTCCGCTTTATAAAAATTATATGGCCAAAGTAAAGTAGAATTAAGCACGTCCAATTATTGCGATAATTGAGTCACAGCTGATATAAACAGTAATAATGGCACGAAAAGGGGCAGCTGTATATTACTATATTTAACAAAATAAATAGAAACGTCTAGCTACAATCATGGTAGATAACATCAAAATGTCCTCTTCTACTCTTTCATAATGTACGTCGTAGTCGTAATTCATCCACAGCCAGTATTGGTGTCGCCCCCTTGTCTCCCCCATCATGCCTATATTTAGTACCACGCAAATGAGGTCTTTGTCGGCCATTTTCTTCTTCCATATTGTCCCAAAGTTTCGCCCTGTGATTAATTCCTTTATGGTTATTTATTGGTTCAGATAGAACATCGTCGATGATGGAGGAAGATCATTGTACGATGACATTCTTCTTTCCCCAACTCCCCTCTACAAGCACCACTCAGTGTCTGACATATTTTTATCATGCAACATGGCTTTGCCTTGCCGGTCCAGGGAATTCCCCCAAAAGGGGATTCTATTTCTCCGTATAATACTTCAAAACGAAACCATAAAGTGAGGTCTGAGATATTCAAGAATGATGTTGAGTTCCGTGTGTCCGCACTTTCTTTTAACGGTCCGGGGTAGCCGTTATGGCCCGTGCCTGTTAGTTTCTGACTTGACGCGGGGGTCACTTAAGTACAGCCGGCCACGTGGCCAGGTCACAATTTGACCTGGATTTCAGCTGTGATCACAACCATGTCGAACGAGCGGGTCGGGTCACGCCATGGAAGAGAAAGAGAAGCACGTGTTGGCCACTATTCGGGGTTTCCTTCATCGAGGCGTGAGCTGTTTTAGTAGCCACACGCTCGGCGTTTATTGCAGTAGCACAGTTCATCATGCTGACCTTGTTTACTGCACGATTGCCATTATTAAGTCGTGAAAGGGCAAAGGTTCTCGGGTGGATGTTGCATAGTGAACATATCATGCTTGGCTCTCGTTCACTCCACCAAACGACCGGCGATCGCGATGGTCAAGTCTCCCCAGTCTCCCCCCAGACAACCAGGAGCTAAACTTGGTAGCCAACCTAACAAGCTGGTAATAGTAATTGTTGTAGTAGCTGCTAGTTAGCAACAGCTGTAATAGTAGCAGTTGTAGTAGTATTGTCAGAGTTGGACAAAACTAAACGTTATTCAGGAGCCAGCCCACATTCTCAGGAGCCAGCCCACTTTCTCAGGAGCCAGCATGTTTGTATTTTGGGGTGGAGGTGGGGAACATATTTTGTAAATTCAGGCAACAGGTACAAATTTCAAAGCACTAGCTACCAGCACCCGGTATTTCTCTACTAGTAGTTGCAGTATCAGTATTAGTAGCAGATTTCAGAATTGTATAGTCGTGGTTGTAATAATAGGAGTGATTTGATATTTTGGTTTAGTAAGATTAATTGAGGATGAGCTAGATGGTGACAGGAAATAGAACTAGATATGTGGAGAAAATCTAGCGCTGGTATCACATGGAGAAAATCTGGTACTGGTATCATGTGGAGAAAATCTAGTATTGGTATGACGCAGAGAAAATCTTGTACTGGTATGACGCGGGAAAAAATCTTCTGGTATCACGTAGAGAAAATCTAGTACTGGTAACACGTGGAGAAAATCTGGTGCTGGTATCACGTGAGAAAAATAGTACTGGATACCAAAAATTGTAAGACATAATTATATAGTAGAGATGACAAACCATTTGCAGTAAACAAAAACAAAAAAGACGTGCACCTTCAAGAACACATTCACAATCACAGTGAGATCATATTTTGGAATTGTGTGTACATAATGCATACACACATACATAAATGCAAACATGTACACATAACTCTCTTAATATTTCGCAAGACTGGGGCACCTTTTGAAACAACTGCCCAGGTGGTGCACACGTTGTAAAAGTGAAACTAAACTTGATTTTTTTTCCATACACTTTAAATAACCCAGATTTGCACAAGTGAGTAGATTTCTGTTGATTAATCAGTGGACAGAATAAACGCTGGCCATGGAGCGAGACAGTTTTGGTGTTCTAATTATTATGTGCATTTTTTTGTCAGGTTATCTTCTTTGACCTGGCCTTGAAACCCTCTGCCACCTAGCTTCAAAATACCCTATGTGCTCTGCCCCTGCCTTCCCTTTATTATTAATTTGTCTCAACCTTTCTTCTCCATGTTTTTATTTTGTTCTTTTCCCCTGTTGATTACAAACAGAGGCCTTTCTATTTACACTAATCTCAGCTTTTCTCAGTGTCTCTCATTTCTTCTCTGAGCTCTACATTAGTGATCGTGTCATACCGTTGTAGTCGTCCTTGAATTGGGGACGTAAATTATAAGCATATCTGAAGTCGGATGGCGAGGGACACTGATTATAGGTAAAGCTAATCCATACGCAACATTCAGTCAGCACTACTAGAAGTAAGTAGTATTTATGGACTACGCTTGAGGTTAAAGCGATTGAGCGCCCAAAAAAAAAGTCATCTTCCACTTTTGCCATCAAGTGTGTGGGGAGGAATAATTGGCATTACAGCGCCCAATGGGTTGCACTGGATAGTGTTATTCCGTGTGATTGTAGAACATCTTTGATGCTTAAGCACCAATTGATTGTTTGTAGGTTATGTCTTCACTTAATTATTCTTTTCATCTTCATTTCAGGTACTACCCTTAAGTAAATATAGACAAGCATTAGCTCCGTACTTTGCCACAGATGGACACCCCAGCGTGATCAGTATTGGGGAAATCATTCTCGGCCAGAAACATGCTTACGTCTTCTTCCAGCGTGGCTATGGGGATCTCCATTCGTATGTGCGTGAGAAGAAAAAGCTGAAGCAGGCAGAAGCCCGGGAGCTTGCTCGGCAGATTGTCGATTCCGTGCGGCATTGCCATGAGAGTGGCGTCGTGCTGCGAGATCTCAAGTTGAGGAAGTTTGTCTTCAAGGATGAGGCCAGGTGAGATAGTATTAGGGTTGCTTCTTTGCTTTGCTCTCATTGTATTTTTTAAACGCTAGTTTTCTCTGTGGGACATACCACCTTGTAATTTTCAACCATCTGAGCAGCTGTTTTCATTGTTTAAATGCCAAGTTCTCTGTGGGACATACCACCTTGTAATTTTCAACCATCTGAGCAGCTGTTTTCATTGTTTAAATGCCAAGTTCTCTGTGGGACATACCACCTTGTAATCTTCAACCATCTGAGCAGCTGTTTTCATTGTTTAAATGCCAAGTTCTCTGTGGGACATACCACCTTGTAATCTTCAACCATCTGAGCAGCTGTTTTCATTGTTTAAATGCCAAGTTCTCTGTGGGACATACCATCTTGTAATCTGTGGTTGAACCATCTAAGCTTCTGTTTTCATTGTTTAAATGCCAAGTTCTCTGTGGGACATACCACCTTGTAATCTTCAACCATCTGAGCTGCTGTTTTCATTGTTTAAATGCCAAGAACCATCTGAGCAGCTGTTTTCATTGTTTAAATGCCAAGTTCTCTGTGGGACATACCACCTTGTAATCTGTGGTTGAACCATCTGAGCAGCTGTTTTCATTGTTTAAATGCCAAGTTCTCTGTGGGACATACCACCTAGTAATCTTCAACCATCTGAGCAGCTGTTTTCATTGTTTAAATGCCAAGTTCTCTGTGGGACATACCACCTTGTAATCTTCAACCATCTGAGCTGCTGTTTTCATTGTTTAAATGCCAAGTTCTCTGTGGGACATACCATCTTGTAATCTGTGGTTGAACCATCTGAGCTGGTGTTTTTATTTAGGATCTGATCCAAGACTCTGGTGTTTTTATTTAGGATCTGATCCAAGACTCTGGTGTTTTTATTTAGGATCTGATCCAAGACCCTGGTGTTTGTATTTAGGATCTGATCCAAGACCCTGGTGTTTTTATTTAGGATCTGATCCAAGACTGGTGTTTTTATTTAGGATCTGATCCAAGACCCTGGTGTTTTTATTTAGGATCTGATCCAAGACCCTGGTGTTTTTATTTAGGATCTGATCCAAGACTCTGGTGTTTTTATTTAGGATCTGATCCAAGACTCTGGTGTTTTTATTTAGGATCTGATCCAAGACCCGTTTTTATTTAGGATCTGATCCAAGACTCTGGTGTTTTTATTTAGGATCTGATTCAAGACCCTGGTGTTTTTATTTAGGATCTGATCCAAGACCCTGGTGTTTTTATTTAGGATCTGATCCAAGACTCTGGTGTTTTTATTTAGGATCTGATCCAAGACTCTGGTGTTTTTATTTAGGATCTGATCCAAGACACTGGTGTTATTTAGGATCTGATCCAAGACCCTGGTGTTCGTGAGAGATGGCTACCCTGACTAGTGATGCTTATCTGCTTAGCACATGATGATGATGAAAGTAGTATAATAGGGGAAGTTGTGCCTGAAAGGTCAGTCTACCTCAAGACCAGAAGCTACCTGGTTTTATCTCAGCAAAGGTTGGGAAATGTTCCAAGAAGTAACTGGTAGCTAATGTCACTCACCCCTCTGACCTCATGGGTAGTAAGATCAAATACCTAGCCTCCTAGGATAAGGGCGGGAAATAGGTGGTCCCATGTGCAAGCTGTGTAGTTAACAAATCACCTTGGCAACTGGACGTCACAAAGGTAGGCTGTAAGGTTGCTTGCTGCCTTGGTAAAGTTGTTAGGACAGATCTACACCTGCGGGTTGATTGGATGTCTAGAGGAAATGGCAAACCTGACATAAATGCATGCCAAAGTTAGACATGCTGACCTTTGAGGTGGATAACTAGAGAGGTAGGAGGGGGTGGGGGTGTGTGTGAGTGAGTGAGTGACACACACATTTCCCTCCATAGCGGAACGAAGAAAAGTGGTCTGAATCTGGTGCTGTCACTTGCTTCCTGATATAGTTTCTGCTGTGCTCTTTCATCATATTTATAATTTGTTGTAGACATTTCAGTTCAGTTGTTAGTTCAGTCTGTCTCCGTTGTTGTGGGTGTCCATTATAGTAAAAGCACAATAGTTAAATGGTTTTATGTCGTCTGACAGGACTCAGTTCAGTCTGTCTCCGTTGTTGTGGGTGTCCATTATAGTAAAAACACAATAGTTAAATGGTTTTATTGTCTTCTGACAGGACTCAGTTCAGTCTGTCTCCGTTGTTGTGGGTGTCCATTATAGTAAAAGCACAATAGTTAAATGGTTTTATTGTCTTCTGACAGGACTCAACTTCGGTTGGATGGATTGGATGATGCTGTCGTCCTAGAGAGTGATGACGCCTCCGACACCCTGACCGACAAACATGGCTGCCCAGCCTATGTCAGCCCGGAAATCCTGTCCGCTCGTAACGGCTACTCTGGCAAGTGTGCTGACCTGTGGAGTCTCGGGGTCATGATCTACACCATGCTGGTTGGTCGGTACCCGTTCCATGACAAAGACCCTCTCGTCCTCTTTAGAAAGATCAGAGGAGGTGCGTATAAGATCCCTGACTGCGTACCAGCCAGAGCCAAGTGTTTGGTTCGCAACCTGCTTCGCCGTGAACCTCACGATCGCCTGAGTGCAGCTGAAGCACTAGAACACCCCTGGTTTACACGTCCCATTTTGGTGGAGCCTCCAATTCGGCCTGTTGCTGCCGTGAAAGGCGTGGACCAGGCGGTACCAGACTATGATTATCCTATTGAAGATGTATCTTTTGATTCCTTCTTACCAAACTAATGGGGTACTTGATTTTATTTTCTATTCATTGTTCTTTTTAGTGGACTTAACCGATCACTGTTGTGTCTGACAACACTTAACTGTTACCATTTTATTACAAGCCTGCTAGTGTATCAAACTTCGTTAATCAATGTTTTTCATCCATCTCCCATCTGTATCACTATCATCATCCCTTTGGAACATAGGGCTTCAGAAGTTGCTCTCCATCAGCTTTTCTTCATGGCTGGATTTTAAAATTCAATCTCCTTAACTCCCTTTTCTCCTGTAAATGTTTGTGACACTCCAGATTTCTGAGAAAATCAGTTTGTGTCCAAATTTATGTCCATCTGTAATTTCTAGAAGCATAACGCTTTGCGTTGATTTTGATGAGTTATCATCCAGCCCTCTGATTCCGAGGATCTGATGGAGACATCTTCTGACAAATACCTTCAGCTTTCATGTGATATTCTTTGTGGTTTGCCAGACAAGTGTCTGTCTGTGTGTTCTCGCACACACCATATTTTATGGACTAAGTCGCTACGGACTATAAGACGCACCTTAATTTTTAAGCAATTTAAAAAGAAAATATTTTATTAATTTCGAGTATAAGACGCACCTGAATTTGAGGCAATTTTTTGAAGAAAAAAGTGCGTCTTATACTCCGTAAAATAGGTAACTTGATGTTCTATCATTTACACCCGCTCGTGAAAGATGTCAGAAACGGGCAGTTGTCTTCAAACCTTATCACCTTTTAAGATACTGCACTCGATTGTTTTGGGTCCACATTGAGAATATTATTTTGTTGTTGTTAATCAGTTACAATTTTTTAAATTTAGTATTAATTTGTGGGTGTGTTGTTGTTTGTCTGATAATAGCATGTACCGCAAGCGGCCGATGTGATGGGTTAATTTGACATCTGTCATGCATCTTTTACTGTTGTGAAGGGACAGGATTGCCTAGGCCAGTCGGCTCAGGGATTTGAAGAGAAAGTGTTGTTCTGTTGTATGTAGCACGGTTGTTGCAGATATTATGGTTATTAATAGAATATTATATCAATTTTATACATTGTTACACGTGTGAGAAATCACTTCAGTTATACTGGTGTTGTATGTAAGTTCTACAGATAAGACATTTGTAAATCATTGTTACAAATATTGGGAGTGCATGCTGGGGGGTATTCTTGTGTTGTACACAAGTACTACAGATTTTGCTACAGATGTTGATAGTAGCTTTTTGTGATATTATGGTATGCTGTATTGTAGGGTGGTTCTGTTGAAAAAGCTATGGTAGTAATTGGTAGTGTTAGAGGTCGTGTGAGTGACTGTTAGGGTAAGATTGTATTAACGATGTTTACATATGTTGTTGAGTATAACTGAGTTAGTGGTAATGTTGTGGGTGAAGTTACCATTTCTTGTGGCAATATTGTTGAGTTGTGAGTGTTTTACTGTCTGATGTTACTGTCAGCCTGACAGTTTGTTACAGTTGTGTTGGGTTATTGAGTTGTTACATGGTTGAGTTTCCATTTTTACCTGCAAAATAATATACAGAGAGCAAGGAGAGCGATAGATGGGTCTGACAGTATGTACAAGATAGTTTTGTATTTCAGTGTTACATTTCATCCAGTGGAGTTGAAAATACATTGTTTTATATAGGTATTGTTGCACACAGTGTGAGAACCACTTCTGTGGTGCTTCTAACTTCAGCAGAAGTGAATAGATATTTGGAATCACCGCTGCAGTAAATTCTAGCCGGTGATGCTGCGGGTGTGTTTGTGTTGTATATTGGGCATCCATGTCTCACCACATCTGGTCAGTATTGGCTGGTTTGGGGCCAGTACATTGTGTGTGTGTGCTTAGTACCAGAATGTGTCCTAGTGACTTAGAATCAGCTGATTGTGTAAGCAGCTACCCCTGGAAGATCAGCACTGTGTCCCTTGAGATCTCTGTATTGTTACTGTCATTCCTTCTATCTGGTTTGCTCTCACGTTAACCATACTCTACCCCAATACTGACTTTAACATTTATTACTTTCAACACATTTCCCCTTTCTTGTTTCTTTAACCCACTCTGTCCCAGTTACTTTTAACTTCATCTGTCTCATAATTGAATTATTTTTACTCATTAACATTCAAAGATTATTACTGTAAAACACATTTTCACATGTGTGAATATTTGTTGGTGTATTATTCTCATGTCCGGTTCTGTTAGAACTTATGGTTTGACTTGCTCTCTCTTGTGAAATAATTCTAGTATGTTATCTGTCACTGTCTTTGTTGGATTTCAGACTGTCTGTCTGTGTGATGTCTTATCTATGTGATGTTGTCTATCTAGCAGTTGCCATCTTAGATCTTGAACTGTTTGAACGCTAGAGACCCAGTATTTCCAGCTGCTGATGGGAATTCTGTCATTGTGACTAAAACTTTCATGAATACTTTGTTTTTAACTCGTTACATATTCCATTTTTCCTTTATAACAAAATCTAGCACTTTTAGGGTGTTAGTTTTACATTGCAGTGACTGTTAGGTTACTTATGATACACTTGAGTTGTGCAAACAGCAAAAGCTTGGATGATGAAGCTGGTAAATTGTTAGACAGACATGATAGTTAGTTTAAAATTACTGTGGTAGACAATTCATATTACTGTGTGAATATGTCTGTATTTCATCTTGAAGGATTAATCTGATTACTTTAGTTTGTTATGTGAATTCTGCAGTGTGCCTGGCGAGATGCAGCAAAATATGCCAGGCAATAAAGTGTGCAATCGATTGTTTGCGTCTTCCTTTTTCAAATTCACTATGGGGAAAACAGCTTTGAATATCATAAAAAATAAAGTATTGCAGACATGGTATGCCCCCTTGGCAGCTATTACGTAGATAACTACTATAGGGATGACCCCAATGTTTCACAAGGTCCTTACAAGAGTTGTTCAGATCATGCCAAGTGTAGATTATAGTCAGTTGTGTTCAGAGGGAAAACAGGCGAGGGAAAGATTTCGCCACCTATCTCATAATGTCATGGACATGAAAAGTCTCTACCAGTCTACATAGGGACACCTCTCCTGCCTTTTCAAAATCTGCATATGCAGTCGAATTGCCTTCACCTTTGACCTAGTTGCTAGTATTGTTGCTTGACAGTTTCGTATGAAATGTCAAGGGGTCATAGTTTATACTGAACAGATGAAATATGAGTATGCTGGAAAGGTCACAGCCCTGGTTCCCCAGGCTCCTCAGCTCAAATCCTGTATGGGGCAGTTTTAAGTGTACTTGTCGTGTGAATTTGCAAGTTTGTGTTGTGAAATAAAGTAGATCATATATCTTTAGAAGGATCATGGATGAAACAAACGAGAGAGAGAGAGAACCTCAACATATTTAAACCATGAATACAAATACTGCAGTTGTAATATTTGGTAACAGTGGTATGCCATATCTAATCAAATACTGCAATTGTAGTGGTTGGTAACACTGGCCTGCCATATCTAATCTTTAAGAGAGTGAACAGGATTTGGGTTGAGTGTGTCATGTTGTGTGTGTGTGTGTGTGGTTTTGTTTAGAAAAGTGTGGTTATTACCAATTTTGTAGTAGTATCACATTCAGTTGCATGTCTGTCCGAGTTGTTGGACCCAAGTGTATTGTATCTTTGGGAAACTATGTTTGGTAGGCTCTTACAAAGTTGTACCGTTGGGCCTAATTGTACTGTTGGACCTTATTGTACTTTTTGGTGTAATTGTACTATTGGACCTAGCTGTACTGTTGGATCAAATTGTGTTGTTGGATACAATTTACCTGTTGGATCTAACTGTACTGTTGGATCTAACTGTACAGTTGGATCTAATTGTACTGTTGGATCTAAATGTACTGTTGTATCACCATCCATTGGGATCAGCAACTCTACATTTGAAGTATGTAGGAGTGCAGGCTGGGATAAATCTGTGGTGTGGTTTGGAATGATTACATGTACATTCTGGAATATATGATTAGAAGTAAATAAATCTATGCTGTAATCTGTTAGAATATGTTTAGGAATAAATACATCTGTGGTGTAATCTGTTAGAATACATGTTTAGGAATAAATACACCTGTGGTGTTAACTATGCTAGAATATATGTTTAGGAATAAATACATCTGTGGTGTGTTTGTAATGAAGAAGTATATATGCTGGGATATATGAGTAGGAATAACTAATTTGTGGTTGTATTTAGAAATGAAGAAATATGTATGCTGAAATATATGATTAGGAATAAATACTTCCGTGGCTAGGGATGAATAAATCTATATGCTGGCCAAAATATACAGACAGGGATAAGGCACCCACAGACTAATCTGCTATTCTAATCTATCAAGAGCCATCTCCACAAGAAAGGTTGGCTGCAGTGGGTCTATGAAGATTCTATAGCTGGCTGTGGTAGTGTTGTTTATCCGACCGCTGTGTGTCCACCCTATATTTGTTTCTCTGTTGGAAGGAATACCTGAGCCTGCTTGCGGACAGTTGTTTGTTTGTGGTAGCTTTCACTTGCCTTTTTTTAAAAACCAATGTTTCTGAGCTCAAAGCAGCACTGAACAAAGCCTCTGTATAAAGTGAAATGTGACGTATAAAAAGTGCCATATTGGGGACACAGTTTGTTGCCACATCTGTGCTGGGGGAATCTGCTTGCTGTCTCGGGCAGCGGGCAGAATGTGTATATAATATGTAAGTACCCAGAGTTAGTGTGGTCAGTTGCCGCATCAGTAAGGAGTGAATTTGTGAATTCATAAATTTGTGTGATGTGAGTGATGTTAATGATATTAAGGAAGGCCGACTACAGTGTTGATATTAATGAACTGGTACAGTTGAATTTGAAGGTGATCTGGAGTGATGGTCGAGGTGGCTACCTATGATGTTGTTAGTAGTGAGGAAATTGTACAAGTATTCACACTGGAATTCACACAGGCTGGAAATCCACCACTAGATATTCGTGTCGTGACATGTTTGTGATGTCTCCTTCAGTAACCAAGTCTCTTCGATCAAAATTAACCAAAAGTTGGACAGTGAATAATTATAAACGACAAACAATGCATCATGTCTGATGTACGGAAACAGGTGGAAGCCTTGAATTGCAGTAGGTATGTGGTCAAGTCTGCCCTGCAGTTGATGTGGTCAATGTCTCTACTTCCTGGAACATATTTTGGTACCCATATTTGGCCTAGGTCAGTTTGTACCAAAACCCTTGCCTCGAGGGGGATCTGAACACATGACAGCTGGTCTGACAGGCAAACATGCTAGCCATTAGCTGCTCCCATGAACAGGTTATATAATAGCTATTTCTATTGGATGGGCATTTTGTAAACTTCAAGTTGAAGATCACCTACTCTCCTAGAGTCAAAGGACAGTAATTATTCCAAGAGTATATTTCAGAATGGAGTATGGTTTGTATCTGGTACGCTGATATAACAGGGAGGGGAAGTAACATGTGTATGTAGTTTGACTGAAACGTAACCAAAGAGTTAAACATAGAGCAGCACAGGCAGTATTTTGCAGGCATTTACATATGATGTAGTAATCAATTCGATCTGCGGTAGGAACTGTGGCGTGACATATTGCCTGCACATATTGTTAACCGTTGTGATGGTCTAGTCAACATACTGCATAACCAGGCTTTGACCTTGTGCCAGTTATTTTTCCAGTGAGTGAGGTTAAACTGAAGAAATGTTGCCTTTGTATGGTTAACTGCTTGTACCGTTGCTTTGATTGTACATCCTGAAAAGTTAGCAGTTTGATTGGAAACTCTGAGGTTAACAATTTGAAGTGTTAATATGTAAATAACTCACTTGGAGGGTCTGAATAGTTGACATTTGAAATGTTGGTGGATTTGTATTGTTTGGAGAGCCTGAAGTTAACAATGTAAAGTGTCAGTATTATCTGATTATTGCTTAAAGAACTGGAATAGTTAACTTTGTACAGGTGTATTGCTTGGAGAATCTACAGCTAACATGTTAACATGACTATAGCTGAGAAACTTGTATACAGTCATATACTAGATGCTAATTGTTGTATTAAGCATGCCTGACAGACACTGAGATGTGAGCCGGTTTTCTGTTGTGGGTGACTTTTGTGTTTCATTGGAAGGTGTGTGGCAACTGTCATGGACAAGTTAGGGTTTTGTTAGTTTGGTCAGTTATAAGGGTCTTGTGAGTTTGGTCAGCTGAACATGTCAAACACAAAGATGTGGTTATTTGTGTGTGGTAGTTTTAATATGGAAACACTGAAATATGGAGATTTGATGAAAATATGAGTCTGGACATTTGATGTGAACTCTGGATATTGATGGAAATACTGGATTCTGAACATATGATGGAAACTGGACATTTGATGGAAATACTGGAGTCTGGACATTTGATGGAAATACTGGAGTTTTGATATTTGATGGAAACTGGATATTGATGGAAATACTGGAGTCTGGACTTTTGATGGAAATTGTCTGGACATTTGTTGGAAACTGGACATTTGATGGAAATACTGGAGTCTGGACATTTGATGGAAACTGGATATTGATGGAAATACTGGAATCTGGACATTTGATGGAAACTGGACATTCGATGGTAATACTGGAGTCTGGACATTTGATGGAAATGGGATATTGATAGAAATATTGGAGTCTGGACATTTGATGGAAACACTGGAGTGTTGATCAGGTATTTTGTCTGCATTATTGAAAAGTTTACGACAGACTCATGGCATGGTCAAACCTTAACACGTGAATATATAGGAAATACAGAGACATTATTTGAGGAATTAAGAAGGTAGAGGAAAGAGGAAATACTGAAACAGTATTTGAGGAATTAGGAAGGTACAGGAGAGAGGAAATACTGAAACAGTATTTGAGGTATTAGGAAGGTAGAGGAAATACTGAAACAGTATTTGAGGGGTTAGGAAGGTAAAGGAAATTCTGAAACAGAATTTCAGGAATTAGGAAGGTAGAGGAAAGAGGAAATACTGAGAAAGTATGAGGGATTAGGAAGAAAGTGGAAATATTGAAGATGTATTTGAGGAATTAGGAAGAAAAAGGAAATACTGAGGAAGTATTTGAGGAATTAGGAAGAAAGAGGAAATACTGAAAGCAGTATTTGAGGTGGTAATGAAGGGTAAATGAAGACCAGTATTTCTAGTGCAGACATGCACAGATTTGTCAGTGCAGACATGTATGGGGTTAGAGAGTGACAGGAGGCAGACAACTGTGGCATGGGACGTTGTGGAAGATTGATGGCCAGCCCTTGGCTGAAATATTTGATGATGATGATTGAAAACTTGATGTTTGCTGAATGAGGAAGTTAGGATTGCCTATGTCTGATGGGACGGGACACATTCTCTGCGGACACATTCTCTGCGGACACATTCTCTGCGGACACATTCTCTGCGGACACATTCTCTGCGGACACATTCTCTGCGGACACATTCTCTGCGGACACAACTTTGTGGGGATGTTGAGTTTAAATGTGTGTTGATGGAAGCTCTGTTAGGAGAGCGATTTATTAATGTAAAACCCAGAGTATGGGAATTGGTGAGTAATTAATAATGTGTGTTTTGTGTGAACACTGAATTCACAAGTTATAGCACTGTTAGTGGCCTGCAGGGAGGGTTGGGCACTGTTACAGATGTCGCATGATCAGTAGTGTGATTGTGGTATGTTGATGGGAAATCACATAGTACAGGGAATGATTGAATGTAGTGCTGTTAGGTTTTGAAAACCCATTTATGGAGAAAAGTTACATATTGTGATATAATGGGGAATGGTTGAATGTGTTGATGGGGAAAACCTGGAGTATGGGGAATTGTTACACGTTGTGATATGTTGATGGAGAAAACATATGGTGACAGGTTGAATGTAGCGCTGTGTTGGAGAAAACCTGGAGTATGGGGAGTTATGTTAATGGGGAAAAGATGGGACAGGTTGAATGTAGGGTTGTGCTGTTGTGGAAACACCCAGAGTATGGGGAATTGTTACATGTTGTGATATGTTGATGAGGAAAACATATGGGGACAGGTTGAATGTACGGTTGGGTTGTGTTGCGGAAACACCCGGAGTATGGGAAATTGTTACATGTTGTGATATGTTGCAAGGGAAAACCCAGTAAATGTGAAATGGTTAAATGTAGCGCTGTGTTGGTTTTGGAGAAAATAAATTATGGTGAAATGTTACCTTGATAAGTTGAGGAGAAACAGGAATTGTGGAAATGAGAATTGAATTTGATGATTAAACGTCTGTAGTGTAGCGAACTTGTGTATTTTGTCTGCGAACTTTGGTTTATTTGAATATGCTAATCCATGAGGAGATGGTATACAACATTCTCAAACAGAATGCACATGTACACATTTGAGATTATTTGACCTGATTTGATTGGAGTGATCTGCACTTATTGTGGGGGGGGGGGGGGGGAGGAGATGTTAAAACATTGACCCAGGCCGACCCAATCAGGAAGTGTTTGGAGTAGTAAACATGGTGGACGAGATATTGGTGTCATCCCCCACGTGTTGATTGGTCTGTTTAAAACATGGGGCGAGATATTGGTGTCATCTCCCACGTGTTGATTGGTCTGTTTAAAACATGGGGCGAGATATTGATGTCAGCTCCCACGTGTTGATTAGTCTGTTAAACACACGGGGCCAGCACCATATAACCAAAATGCCTAAAGGGGTCCTGCGTGTGAGGCTTGGGGAGGGGGACCTGTGTGTGAGGCTTGGGATGGTGTCCTGTGTCTGAGGCTTGGTGTACACAAGGTAGGGGATTAGTCTGGGTGTCCACAGGTTGAAGCTCTTGGTCTCACTTGCCACAGGAATCTTGATAGTCCCAGAAATATTAATTCTTAAGATAAAGTTACAGGAATCTTGCTAGTCATAGGAATCTTAATTGTCATAGATAAAGTTGCAGGAATCTTGGTAAGGTCATAGGAATTTGTATATATGCAGTCACAAGAATCTTTATAAAGTCAATCTGGATAAAATCAAGGGAATCTTTATAAGGTGACTTAAATCTTAATGAAAGTCAGAAATGTTGCACATAAAATCACAATTTTTACAGATAAAGTTAGTGGAATCCTAACCAAATCACTGGCATTTTTATAGATATTCACGTTAATTTATAGTCACATATATTGATCATTCATTCAGTAGCATGTCCTTTGCAGAACCTCGCTCAACAACCTTCCAGGAAAACTTCTGGATAGTCACGGGAATTGATGTAAATCAAGTGACAGAAAGCTAGTTATAAGAAATTTCTCAGGTAGTCACAGGACTTTTTGTAAATAGTCAAGGGAGTCTGTTTAGATAGTCACATAATTTATAGATATGACACCTAAAGACAAGAGACGTGTGTCAAATGCATGTTATAAGTGACCTGAAGACAAGTGAGACCAGTGACCTTTGGCCTGTTGGTGTAATGTGACTCGGTGTTCTGTGTTTGTCTGTCCTGTCAGGTTTATTTATTACTGTTATCGTTACCGCCATATTTTTATACATTTCTTGTTACATATTGACTATGTTATCTGTGTGCGCTGTCTGTGTCAACGTGTTTGTGGCTGGTTATTGTAGGCGTGTGTTGTATGGTATTGTATGATTGGTGCATTTTTTAGTTTGACTCGGCATGCGGTGCCAGACAAAATAAAACTATTACATTTGAATGAATAGCGTTGGGTTTTTGTGGTTTGAGTTTTGAGTGTGTTTGTTGTGAGGGCAGGCAGGCTATCGGAGGGGACCGATGTGGAGACGTCTAACTACCTGGCATGGAGAAGTAACCCACAAGGTGAACTAAATAGCGGGGGACCTAATAAAGACCAAAAGAATTACAGAGAGAGAGAGATGTATGATGATGATGCCGAGGTAGCGGGTGCAACTCTTACACCGGTCTTTTGGAATAAAATGTTGACTTCTCGTCCTTGACTTTTTAAAAATTTCATATCCGTTTTACAGGCCATCGCAGTCAACACCAGCATTTCTGCCGCTGTGATCTCTTGGCAAGTTTACGTTTAGTAGTTTGCCATTGATTTCCGAATGACCGATAACAACGCAACGCGGTCTACTGCTAAATCGCGCGCAGCTGTGTTTCGAACGCGGGTATACGGGATTAGAACCGACCGTCCTTGATTTGAGGATGTAAATTACAAGTACTTAGAAGTTGCAGTGGGTTCACTTGATGGCGAGCAACACTTGTAATAGAGAACGCTAATCCACGCGCAAAAATCTGCGCATTGCACTAGAAGTAGAGCACGTGACTGGGCTACAGATAGTGAACACAAATAAAAAGATGAATAATAGAGGGAGCTACGGGATATACCGTGTTTCCCAGAAAATAGGACCGGGTCTTATATTTTAGCTTTAAAAATACACTAGGGCTTACTTTCGGTGGATGTCTTTAGAGTGCATGCGTGCGCGCGCGCGCACACAATGAGAAAAAGTGTTAAGGTGCTACATAGAACCTGTACTTTTGTATGAATGTGAAGTGTGGACTATGAGCAGTCAAGCTCAAATACATCTGATGGCTGTAGAAATGTGGTTTCTGAGAAGAATGCAAAAAAAAAATAAAAATACCACGGACAGACAGAAAAACCAATGACCAAGTTACTACAAGAAACAAATGAAAATCGTAAATTGATTAGAGAAATTAGACGTAGACAGTCAAAATATTTTGGACATGTTATGAAAAGAAATACATTGGAGAACTTATGGACAACTGGCAAGATCGAGGGGAAGACAGAAGTAAATACCTGGATGGTTTGATCACGTGGCATCGTCGAGACAGGAACACTGAGCTGATCCACGACTCTGGTGATCGAGTGAAATGACGAGTCATGACCGCACACACTTATCGGCATGGCACATGATGGATGGGTGGAACCTAAAGACTAAATGTCATGGCAGAGCAGACCAGGCCCTAAGCCTTGGTTGGCAACTGGTCTAGGATTGAAGCTCGGACAGTTAGAGCATTGCTTTGCTGATCCGGCAGCTTCTGCAGCTTGTCTTGTTCCATACGTATTGGTTTACCTTTCCTCCGGAGTAGACTAGACCGGCCGAGAGAGGGATCATGGTGCATAGGCAACACATGGTCTCTAAATTCAGCCCAGGCTTTGTGGTATGGAGAGGTATAACTCCATTTTACAAACTATCGTCTGTCAAGACGGCAAGGTGCCAGTCAAAGTATATATATATATATATATATATATATATATATATATATATATATATATATATATATATATACAAACCTCGTTTTTCGTCGATAATCCGTCCGAAAACAATCGAAGAAACCCAAACAACGACGAAAACCGAGGTAATTATTTCCATATGCATCAATGTAAATCCAGTTATTTCGTTCTAGGCACTCCAAAATGCATATCAAAAACACATTTTATAGAGAATAAGTATAGCATTTAATACTATATTTCGGCCCCAGACGTGTCCGAACTTGCACCTTCGCCGTGCCTAGTAACACAATGTATGCCAGTGCGCCTCTTGAATTTTTCAAACCATAATCTGTTGCCTCCAAAACAGAATCGCCATCTTAACTGTTTTTGATTTATCAACAGTAATAATGCCGGTCTTTCTGGTCTAGTGGTTACACTACTTTCTCCGTAGTCTCGTATACTCTCGTAAGTAACGTGATGTTGCACGAGAATTGGTGGCGGTTCTCTCCGCGTCGGTAACTTACAGGGTATGTGAGCCGGTCGCTCAGAAAGCAATTTCAAACTACTGAGCGTGGTCTT